>BPLQ01004712.1:0-28987 GCA_021605075.1 Caerostris darwini
AATAAATATTTCAACACATTTCAAGAATAAATTTAGACAAATATTAAAGTAAAAAATATTGAGAATAGACGTTTTAAAAATATGCACTTTTACATCATTCAAAATTTCTAGAAGATGTTCTGCATTGCCTTTCATTAATCTTTCATCTTATATTGATCTTATTGCAAAAGAATTATAATTTTGACATTTGAAATAATTTTTTAAATAAATTGTTGGAAAAGAATTTAGAATTGATCGGGGTTCATAAAGGTTCATGGACTTGGTCTGCATGTTACTGCAACATCATACTTACTATTTAAAATAAAAAAAAAAAGTTTTATAAAATTATATTCATTAATAGGCATAATGTTCTGCTTTTAAAATAAACAGCAAATTATCTTAGCTAAAGCTCATTAACTTTATATTAGCCATCTCCTTTTCTTACCTTATATTATACAATACCGACATACTGGATTTAAAAGAATACCGAAACTAAATGTCGAAAAAAGCCCTTCTTTTTTAATACTGAAGAGAACTTTTATAAAGCAGGAAGAAATCTTCCGATCATCATTCACCAGGAGCAATTGCTCTTAACAAAATGTATTGCCAGGAATAGAGAGGAAAAATAACGCTAATAACGCAATTAGAAGAAACGACGGGCATTGTTTGCCTACTAAGTGCACATTTTGATTAGAAAATCAAATTTATTATTGTGTAAGAAATCCATTAAGTTCTCTGACTCTAAGCACAATGCGTTAATTAAGGAGTTGAGATGTACTTTCTTTCACTTCGCGTAGAAACGGGTCCATTAAAAACTCTCATTGGGTTGTTGCATCATCTTTTATGCAGAGTGCAATTGTTCAGCAATACGTTTTGAGTATAATAGCACAGTCTAAAATTCAACACTGCTGCAATTTTTTTCATTTTTTTGCTAAGCAAAAACTTTCATATAAACAAATCTGTTAGTTTCATAAAGCAATACAAAACTAGATTCCTGTTATATAATTTAATTTAACTTTTTTTAAAATTAATATGAACAATTTTATCATTAGTGGTATAATTTATTAGTTTTTCTCAAATTCCTATAAGCCTAACGCACATCATTAAAATCCATAAGTTAATCAATTCGTTTAAAAAAAAATCTACTTTGTATCCTTCCGTTGCACTTGAAAAATGTGCCTCATAAGGAATATTTAATTAAAAAATTTTAAAAAGAGCATTAAATCCAAGTACAAATTTCAAAATCAATGCATTTTTTTTATTCGACAAACCATACACAAAGCATTACTCACGTAAAATGTATAGTATGTTTTCCTCACAAAATAGCTAGATCTCTTTTTATCTTTTTTTGAAGGGTGAAAAGAAAAGGTTGTCCTATATATTGTTTCGAAAATAGAACTTTTGCGAGTCATAAAATTCTTTGTAATCGAGTAAAGCACTGCTGCAAAATTTAATACGAGTGGTTCATGTTTTTACGTTAAGTTGAAATAACGAGCTTTTGTACCACTCTAACAAAAAACGAAAGTTTTCTTTTTAGGAATAGTCATTTGTAGTATTGGCTGTTCATCAGATTAGGAATAATGCACACGAGCGGAATTATGTTTGGCAATTTATGGCTGATGTAGGATAAGAGTGAAATAATGCACCCCCTGAAACTTATCTCAGTAATGCAGGATATGGTTCTGAAAAGACTGACTATATATTCATAACGGGCTGCATTTTTAATAAAATAAAAAAAATTTCCGGAGAAGAATGTTAAGCTTACATTGTCATAGCAAATTAAATAAATTTTCTCGAGGCAATAAAGTGTGTTTTTATTAACGCACGTTTTGTTACGCAATAACAAGTTATTTTAACTGCAATTGATATAGAAGTATTTGAATAAAAATAGGGGACATCAAATTTATTTAAATTCCAAAATAGGGTAAACAAAATAAATTATAATTTGTATCAAATTTCCATCCGTCTGAAATGAGAGGATATCATAGTCCCATTTATTTATTGGCTATTGTATTAAATTGAAATAAACTTCTTTATTTAGTTTTTTATTCAGTTCTACTGCTGTATGCAAATTAGTAAAACTGCGCGGTTTTTTTGTAAAAGATGTGAAAAAGAGGTAAAAAAATATCTGTATTGCATGATATAACATTAATAAGTTTGGCAAGCGAAATTTATAAATGTTTCAAATTGTTTTGTATTAACAAGAAGACTGTGTGATCAAATGTTTATATCAATACAATTCTCCAATCAAGCTCAATAAATATATAACTTAAGTATTTTAAACAGGTAAGGTAAAAATGATACTTTGAATCGAGTGTTCAAAATAAAGAAAATTTAATAAATTATCTCCAGGAGCAGTGCATAGATTTTAATGAATTAGCTACGGATAAAAGTTGTAACAGTACAAAAAAATCTACACTCCAGTTGTAGTACATCTACACCACAATTTGCATACTCGTGCATGAGACTTCTCAGGGCCAGAAGTTCTACAGCAAAGCTTACATTATAGAACATAATTAGTTTATAGCTGATATGGTCCCTATTTCAGAATTTCTGATGCACTTCCTTTAAATCTACATATAAATTGTTTCGAAAATAGAGCTTTTGCGAATCATAAAATTATTTGTAATCGAGTAAAGCAGTGCTGCAAAATTTAATACGAATGGTTCGTGCTTCTACGTTAAGTTGAAGTAACGAGCTTTTGTATCACTCTAACGAAAAAAAGGAGGTTTCCTTTTTGACAATAGCCATTTGCAGCATTGGCTGTTCATCAGATTAGGAATCATGCACACGGCCGGAATTATTTTTGGCAATTTATGGGTGATGTAGGATAGTAGTGAAATAATGCTCCTGATGAAACTTATCTCAGTAATGCAGAAGATGTTTCTGAAAAGACAGACCCTAACTACTACGGGCTAGATTTGTAATAAAATAAAAACATTTTCAGAGGAGAATGATAAGCTTACATTGCCATACCAAATTAAATATATTTTCTCGGGGGGCAATAAAGTTTGTTTTATTAAAGCACGATTTATTACGCAATAACAATTTATTTTAACTACAAATGATATCCTAAGTATTTGAATAAAAATATGTGAAATAATAAATATGTGACATCAAATATATTTAAAATCTAAAATATAATCTTTTGATGGGTAAACAAAATAAATTATAGTTTGTATCTAACTTCCATTTCTTTCGAACGAGGGTATGTCATAGTCCCATTCAATTACAGGATGTAGTAGTAAATTTAAACTCCTTTATGTCATTAGATTCACTTTCTTTTTACAGTTCTCCTGTGGAATGAAGTGGGTGTTTCCGTGAAAAATTGGTAAGTTTTATCAAATATATTAATATGTAATGAAATTTTTTATATCTACTAGCATAATTAAAAACAGAATTGAACTGCTAATGCGATTTAGGGACATAAAAGAGAGATTTTATTTGCAATAACTTTCCATATATTTATAGCAATAAAATATATGGGTATTGCTTTGGGAAGAGTGGATCAGCTATTGCCTGAACTGCTTTTAACGTTTCTTATTCGTTTTTATTTCCTATTTAGACTTGATTATTAATATCGTTCATGGATAATTTCCAAAAACTATATAATTTACACATTTTAAAAGGTTTCAATTATATATTTTTTAACATTTTATTACTCTAATTATTTAACCTAAGAAAACACTATCTATACGATGTTTATTTATAAGTTAATCATATAAACACTAAAAACATCAGCATTTAAATAAATTCTTAAATAATTTGTATTCTAAAAATATGCATTTCGAAATTTTCTTTTCCTGATATTTCTCCAACACATAACGCTTTTCTAGGTGACAGCTTGTAATAAAGAAAAGTGAATTTCAAAATGTCATTTCCTACATAAACTGTCTGTGTTGTTACTATTTGTAGAATAGAATGAAAGCTGTTATTTTCTGATATAAATTTAAAAATGCTTTTTTATTTTTCCTGATAGAAATGATATTTCCTTCATTCATCTGAACAGAATGGCAAACGGCAGGTTAAAAGGTTGCAAACATTTGCTTCATATTTCTGAAGCAAGTGTTTGAATTAAATTAGCCCTAACCGTTTTCAAATTTCTTATTGCAAGAGCGATTCAATGCAACAGATTACTCAAAGTAAAAATTTCACTTCCTGTCTGTGTTTCAAAAAAAATTTAATATTTCTCTATTTAATTCATCGACTTAATAAGCTAAAATAAATATATTTCCATCTTTTATATCATTAAAAAAAATAAGTGGGCTTGGAGCAGAGTTCTGCAGAACAGAATTCTGGTAGGTAGAGACTCGTCTGAAAAATATCAACGAAATCGCTTACGACGCATAAAATATGTAGTCCCAGATAAACATTTAATCTGGTTTGAGAAGATATGTGGAAGAAGACAGATGGTAGAAAAAAAAAATGTAATACAGAATTAAAGCTTTACAATTCTTGTTTCCCGACTCATGGCTCAGTGGCAACATGCGCTGTTGGGGAGCATTAGGGCTGAGGTTCCATCCGTTGGCGGCTTTGTTGTGGACACTGTTTCGAAAAACGAGGAGCCTCGATGGCGTTTGAGATGTACAGCATCTTGACACGTTAGTCGGACTAACCGGTGAGAATTGACTCTGGGGTTTTTTCCATACGATACACAAATGCGGGGTAGTTATCCCTAAACGGTCTTCCGAAAGGTAGTAGAGAGTTTTTGTACGTACGGTATGCAAAAACTCTCTACTACCTTTCTTCTTTAGCGATACTTGAACCAAGTCAGATTTCTACCTACGATGCTTCATCAAATAGAAGCTGTCCCCTTTCCCTCCATCTATGTGTAGATTACTCATGGGATGTCCACCCTGCACTGCAACACATTGAGGATTGGATACACACACAATTCCCGTTATTTTAAATATTTTATTTCGTCTAATCACAAAATGAAATCTTGAATCGAATCACAATGGAAATTTTTTATTTCGTCTAAATAGAAAGAGATTAAAAATTCCATCACACATTTGAACGTAAAGAAATTTAGCAATGTGTAAGAAATAATAATGTTTTTTACATTTATAGAATCTGTCGGAATAAATAATAATATAATTTTACTATGAATAGATACAAACATTCTCATCTAAAAGTAATGTCTTCTGCAAGGTCGTTCTAAAGAACAGATTCATATTGGGGAAGAAAAATATAATAAAAATTACTTTTTGCCCCTATAAAATTTTGTGGAGCAAATGTAATGTAATGTATAATATCTTTTTGTAATGTTTCAATAATTTCTTCCATTGAGAATATGCTAATTGAGTTATATCGATATATTTTTGTTTAATGCCGGCATATACGTAACAGATCTGTTTTACAGGATATGTTACGGAGGAAGGAAAGAAACAGAATGTTATATATATCTGTATATATCTATTATATATATATATATCTGTTTTACAGGATATTCTTCCGAGGAAGAAAAGAAATATCTTCTGCTATGTCTTTTTAAAGTACAAGCTTACATTTGTGTTACGTATGAAAAATAAATATTTTACTAAATAGTTATTTTTTAATATTGAATGGTTACTATAATATTTCCAGAATTATGTGCTTCTGCAATATGATATTGAGTAACAGTGATTTTTTTTATTTCCTGCAGGTAGATAAGCAATCGATTTGACTCTGCAGAGAACATATTATACTTCACACACATACAAGTAGCACATCCACGCTTGTATTACACATAAAGAAAACCTAAATTCCCGACTAAACTGAAGCAATCTGAAAAAAAATGTTTTTTTTTTTTTTTCTATCATATTATGTTCAAAGTTCTACTTTTTCATCTTCAATGACGCAGCAGGTCCCTGGTGGGCCAAGTCTGTTATTAAGTCCAAGGCCAAGATTTATATAACTTAATTTATCTGATGAAATTAAACGCATATACTCCATGCTATCTTCGCATGCCATGTCGATCTTAATACTTTAAGATATATTTCACAATTGATTTTTAAATAAAATAATTAAAAAACGATACCTTATTATAATTTTTTATCTAGATTTGCATTTTTTTACAGTTTGCCAACAAAATTTAAGTGGTTTTTCATGTTACAACCACAACAAAAATTCAAAAGTTTGTAAACGATTGAACTAAACTTTATAGCTTTGCATTCGTACTAATCTCTATAGTAACTTTTAACTTAAAAATTCAGTTCTTTCAACACTCTTAGAAATTTACTTACCACTCTACTCCTAGACGAGACAGACTGGAACTTCTTGTACAACATTTGAAAAATTATTGTTTGTTGATTGTCTGCAAAGCAAGGGATCATTAGTTCTTTCAACTCTTGTCTTAAATAAATTAGAATTTGCTTTGTGAACTACCATTACAATCTCAAAGAACTGTATTTAATTAGAGCCTCATTATTTATAATCTGTTAATTAACTCATTGCAATAGAGTTTTATTAAAAGAAACCTTTATTCCATAATTCTGTAATTAAATTACATTTTTAAATTTAAATTTAATACACAATTTTATATAAAAGTTTATTATAAGTATATATCTTTAGGCTAATAATGCACACTATAATGATTTCGGTAAAATTCCTTTTACAAAGAAGGTTTTCTGCTTGTAAATGCTTTGGTTGAATAAACTGTTTCTTGTCAAAACTTTTATAAAGTTTTATTTGAACTGGATAGAAGAAAAGCGATGGACGCTTACTTACACAGAAATGCTCAAAGCGATTCCCCTTTATTATCCTCAGTTAATCTTGAATATGTATATGTTGAATATGTTTATTTATTTCTTAAAATATTTATTTTTGGGAGTAGTTCGGATGAAATACAGTGAAAAACAAAAAATTAGAATAGTTTTTGTTTTCCATTCGATTTATCTCCAAACTTGCAAATGTTTAGACATTCTTCATACTGACGCGAAATAAGTTTGGGTGACAACGAATTAAATAAAAGCTGTCGAAAATGATGTCGAACTAGAACTTTTGATTTGTTTGTCACGTGAAAACTTTTCCTCTCTTAACTGTAACCAACCGTACTTCGGTTTAAGAACTTTCTTCGCGCTCTGAACTTCCTTGTTAGCTGTTGTACTTCCTTGTTAGTAGTTAGCCGCGCTAAGATGCGGTTTCTCTGTCTGTGTAATTTTTGTGTCATCTCGTCATCATATGCTTAATAAAAGTATTTTAAAAATAATATTGGAATTAATTGTCTGCATCCCGCCCCTTTGGATATCTCATTCTTGATAATCCTGGGAACTGGAAGAGTAAGAGAAATTTTGTATCAACCTTTCTAGTTTTAATTTGGAGGATTGTTTTGGTGAGGTAAAAAAAGCATTTATTTAAAAATGTACACAATATTTTGAAATTTATAAACTTCAACATTTGTCCAAATATGTTCCTGAAATAAATAAAAATTGAGAATAGCTTTTTTTCTAGAAGATGTTTTTGTCTTTAATATAAGAAAATTTTTCTTGAAAAACATTTGAACTTTGTTTATAATTTTGATTTTAAAATAATTTTATGTAGACTTTTTGAACAGAATTTAAAACTGTTGATTGAAAATTGATTGTCAAATCAAGGTAAGTCTTAGATTTTATTGCTTTATTTATAATATCAAAGCATATTATGTGCAGAAATAACTAAAACCTTATAGAACAAATGATAGCAGTATATTATACAAAAATGTATACAACAACAATGATTATACAAAAACAAATATCGTAGAAAGAGAGAAATCCTAAAAACAATAGTAATGCAAAAAAGTATTAAATAAGTCAGGTTAAAAAATGTTCGTTGCGAAACTCTGAGCTAAATTCTTCTATTCGAATTGAATTTCGTCACATTAGGAGTACAGTTTATCACAGGCCATCTCAATAAAAAAATATTACAAAAATATTATATTTATATATATATATATATATATATATTCTTTTTAATTTTTAAAATAAAAAAAGTTTCTATACATTAAAAGGCATAATGTTCTGTTTTCAAAATAAAAAGCAGATTGTGTTAACTAACGCTCATTAATATTATATTAACCATCTCCTTTACTGTTATATGATACCCATATGCTGGATTTAAAAGAATATCGAAACCAAATGTAGAAAAAAAAGCATTTCCTTTTTAATTCTGAAGACGACTTTTATAAAGCAGGAAGAAATCTTTCGATCATCATTCACGAGAAGCAATTGCTCTTAACAAAATGACTTGCCAGGAATAGAGAAAAAAAAATAACGATAATAAAGTAATTAGAAGAAAGTACAGGCATTGTTTGTCTACTAAGTGCACATTTTGAGTTGAAAATCAAATTTATTATTTTGTAAGAAATCCATTAAGTTCTCTGACTCGAAGCACAATGCGTTAATTAATGAGTTGAGATGTGTTTTCGTTCGCTTCGCGCAGAAACGGGTCCATTAAAAACTCTCATTGGGTTGTTGCATCATCTTTTATGCAGCGTGCAATTATTTAGTAATACATTCTGAGTTTAATACACAGGTATCTCTTAATGCTTTTACATGAGTGAAAAAAAAATTCCTTTCATTTTTCGTTTTAAAGAAAATTTTCAGCTTGAAAGAAAACAAATTAGGAAGTTCATAGTGCCTGGATAAACAGTGTATAATTTAATAAAGATTTAATAAATTGTATGGATTAACTGTGGTTTTTTTTTTTCGTGAAATAAAATGACAGCTTATAATTTTTTTTTTCAATAGAGGAAGCTTAATAGCAGATAATCTGTGAATCTGCCAAGTAATCTAAGTAATTAAAATGTGAAGATTTTTAAATTTCAATTATTTCTTTTCTGTAATATATGCTTTTTTTAGGAATGGATACTGAGATCTGTTTTATGCAAGGAAAATTGATATCAACCTTCGTATTAACAAACAAGTATGTCAGTCTTATAGAGGGTGAATATTAGAATTCACTGGTGGCGTGCATTGCGGTCACTGCCTGCCGGTCACAGAAATCCCCCTGGAAATTGTAATAGTGTGTCCCATTAATAGGTGAATTTCGTTTTAAGAATTACCTTGTTTTTCATCCCATATATCACTTAAGCAAAAGGAAAAATAACACCTTTCACTCTCATCAATAGACTACTCATGCAATATTATGTGAAATTATCACCGATTTAAATAATAAATAAAAAAAATTGCACTCCATACATCACTTCTCACAAAGCGCAATCATGAAAAGTAGTTTTAAGCCAAATGCATAATTTTCTAAAACTTATTTCCATTTTTAAAATTTAACATAGAAGGAAAGAAACTATTGAACTTAATTTTATTTTGCTAAAATAATGTTAGACTAATTTGTCGTTCAGATTTCATAACAGATCTAATAAGCACATTGGTATAAAATATTAAGTAATATTTTGTACTTAATCAGAATTTACAAATAAGAAGTATTTTCACTGATATTGACACTTTTAAATGAAATAATAAAATTCAAAACTGCTGCAATTTTTAAAATTTTTTTGTTAAACAAAAATTTTCATATAAACAAATCTGTTAGTTCAATAAAAACAAAATAAAACTGGTTTCATACTGTAAAATGTAGTTAAAATATTTTTAAATTATTCTGAACGATTTTAATATTTTTTTGTTTGTTGGAATAATTCATTAGTTTTTCGCAAATTACTATAGCCTACGCACACCATTAAAATTCAAAAGTTAATGAATTTGTTTAAGAAAATCTATTTTGTATCCTTCCTCTGTATTTGAAAAATGTATCTTATACGAAATATTTAATAAAATAAAATTGCAAAATAGCATTCAATCCAAGTACAAACTTCAAAAGGAATTTTTTTTTATTCGACAAACCATACGCAGAGCATTCCTATTGTAAAATTTATAGTATTTCTTCCACACAGAATAGCTAGTGATTTTTTATTTTATTTTATTTTATTTATTTATTTTATTTATTATTTTATTATGTTATAAATTGTTTCGAAAACAGAGCTTTTGCAAGTCATAAAATTTTTTGTAATCGAGTAGAGCAGTGCTGTAAAAATTAATACGAATGGCTCGTGCTTTTACGTTAAGTAGAAATAACGAGCTTTTGTACCACTGTAACGAAAAAAAGGAGGTTTTCTTTTTAGTAAGAGCCATTTGTAGTATTGACTGTTCATCAGATTAGGAATAATGCACACGGGCGGGAATAATTTTTGGCAATTTATAGCTGATGTATGATAGTTGTGAAATAATGCTCCAGATGAATTTTATCTCAGTAATGCAGAAGATGTTTTTCAAAGGACAGAATATACTTCCATAATGGAGTTACATTTTTAATAAAATAAAAACATTTTCAGAGGAGAATGATAAACTTACAGTGTAATAACGAATTAAATAAATTTTTTCGAGGCAATAAAGTTTGTTTTTATTAACGCACGATTTATTACGTAATAACAAGTTATTTTAACTGCGACTGATATCCTAACAATTTGAATAAAAATATGTGACATTCTCATATACATTTAATTTCCAAAATATAATCTATTGACTGGTAATTAAAATAAATTACAGTTTGTATCAAATTTCCCTCCCTCTCTAACGAGAGGATATCATAGTCCCATTTGTTTACAGGTTGTTGTAGTAAATTTAAATAAATCGCTTTATACCATTCAATTCAATTTCCTTTTGTATTTTTCTTAAAATGAGTTTCCTTTTTTCAGGTTTGAATGATAACATGAACAAAATTTAATGCATTAATAAGATTTATTGATACCCCATACAGTTTTTTTACCCATGCACTTACTAAAGATATATGGATACATAAAAAAATATTTTCCGATCTACGATTGCTATACTATTCTTGATCCTCTATGTGCACCTTATTCTTCCAAGAAGTTTACAATCTTGATGCTGAGAACTTTTTTACAAAAACTGCTATTAAACTATTTGATTTGAGAAACAACTTTCATTTTGTTTGAGAATCATCATTTATATATAGCTTATTTAGATCCGCAATATAGATGTTAATTTATGTTAATGTACGTCTGATTATTCAATTTTAATTTTTGTATGCGCCAATATTAAAAACTCTTCTAACAAAAATTGTGCAGATAATTATTGTAGCGATTATATTTATAGCACTTTAACATTTTATCTTGTGCAACACATACTACCAAAAATGGAAATATGTGATATGTTACAAATAAAATATAAATTGCAGATTTTATAGATAATATTTATAATACTTCACCATTTTTCATCTGCAACACTTACTCTCAAAAGTATAAATAAAAATATTATTTAGCAAATCAATTATTCATTTTTCGTGAATTGTTTTGTTAAATTAATGTTTACCACTTCTATTTTGAGACATTTATGCTGTATTGATAATATATTTCAAAGAGAATTTCAAAAATGGAGCATATACTATTTTTGTTTTCTGTTTTAATTCTTTCATACAATTTATAATTCAAATAAACTGGTAGTATAACATTTTTAACATTTTACGTAAAATAACATAAAACGTTTCAATGTGTATTCTTGCATTAACGTGTCAGATTTATCTCAATGTAAAATACGCCAGTGAAAAGAAAGCTACTGTAAAATAAGAAATCTATGCAATTCTGAGGAAAAGACATCAGCACTCTCTGCATTGAATGGAAGTCACGAGACGAATACGTTCGGCGCCTTTTCCAATAAAATGTGTTTGTCCTGTTTTGGTCCAGACAGAGAGTTTGGATAAATAGTAAAAGAAAGAATAGAGGAAAGATAGCGAGAGCTTCCTTCGTGAAAGTGCGACAGACTTGTAAAATAAACTTTTTCGTCTCCACACAAGTATTTTTGGACGTGTTTGGTCACAAGTTTAACTGTTTCAACTTAAACACGGAAAAAAAATCAAACAATAAATAACAAAATTATATTCTGCTCTTAAAGTATGGTTTCTTTTATTATTTTCAATAAAAGGCAAGATAAAATCTTGTATAATAGCCAAATTGAAATATATCAGGAAAACCACAAAAGGTCAAAGCATTGTTAATCCCCCCTTTTCTTACTAAGATAACTTGATAATAAAGAATATCCGTTATGAAGAAAGCAATTTAAAACATTTATTTTATTATTTATTTTAGACGATATCAGAATTCGATAATCCTAAGAAAGCCGAATTAAATAATCTAGCTAAATAAATATCAATAAAGTTAGTACTTGTAGAATTTCTTTTTTCAATTAAAGCTGAATATTTAGTTACACTATGGATGATCCAACAGCAATGTATATTTTCACATTCTGACTCTCATATTGATTGTCCGAAAAATATGTAACGTTTCTCAAATACATATATGTCAATATGGAATGAAATTGAATAAGTATAAGTTTATCCCATTTTTGCAATGTAAGAAATATTTATTAGACGATTATAATTCTTATTCTAGCTTTAAAAAATTATAGAAGAAAAATATAGAATTAGTAACACTTATTCAAGAAAGAATGAAAAAGTAGAAGTTATGAAATTATGTTAATTTCTTTTTTGTTTCATTGCGTTTGTTTTTTCTATAAATGAAAAATTCAAATACAATTTAAATTTTTCTCACTTATTCTAATAATCAATTACTTAATTTGAAAGCTTTTATAATACCAAAAAAATATTTTATTTATGACGAATCACGTAATTCATCATTATTTAATATTTAGCTCTTTATCAGCAATATTTATGTTTTGTCATGAAAGTTGAATAAAATATTCGGATGCAAATTTTTTTCACTGGGGACTGATATAGGTTAGGGCTGATTCAAACAGTAAATTCTTTAAAATATAAAAGTAGAAAGATTTTGAAGAAATAAACATGCAAAGAATATCACTAAAAAATACTAAACCCGCATACAAAATTACTAATCTCTTCTTCTTTCTTTCTTTCTTCTTGTATAATGTACCTACTATACATCTTAAAATGTAGTAAATAAAGTTGTAAATAAAACAACTAGACTATTGAAATTTTAAAATTATATATTAAAATTAACCATTAAGAATTACATTAAAAATGATCCTAATGAAAAGGCGAACCTTATGTGTTGATTTAAATTATTTAATTTGCGGCTTTTTTTCCCAGCGATGTTTTTAAATTTCCGCGAATTTCTATTTGCTGTTGGTTTTCGGCCTTTTTCAGCTAGACATTTTTAACTGCTCTTAAGACCCATTCCACTTAATATACAGAAGTAAATTTAATGAAAAGCTTTTGTATTACAGCTTATATCCAGGAACAACTGTAGGAATCTGCTTTTGCAGACAGAGTTGTTGTCCGTCTTTGAAACGTCGAAAAAATAATTTTCCTGAATTTTCTTATCTCATCTTCCTTCATTATGCCTTCACTCACACCTTATCTTTGTTAACCCCCCCAAGAAATGCACTGGAGTCTAATATCACCCCTCGCTTTATCATTCCACTATATTCAAAAGAACGCCATCTCCAATTTGGGCCCATCGATGTTAGTGGTTCGGAATCCACATGGAACTGTAGGTCCCAGTCTGTTTAGCATAAAGTGTGCACAAGATGACCGTAGGGCGGCAGACCAAACCAATTTGGGCCAATAACTGATGCATATTAATGTTAATTAAACTCTGAAAATTGTTACTGAAAGAGATTTATTTCTAGACCAAATGTTATTAATATATTAAATTACTAGACAATTATTATAGTATTTTATTAAAATTTAAAACATTTAAGTAAATTTAAAAGTGACTTTTTAAAAAAATGAATGAATGCGGATATTTATGTAATGAGTCCTGAGGGCCTAGTGACTATATCTCTGACGCTCTCTGTCCCAGGATTCGAGTCCCTGCAGTGCCATGGATGTTTGTAGGGGTCCAGAACCAACTTTAAACCGTCCCGTTCTAATATATTACTGCACAGCTTAGAGTTGACAATTCTACCCCGTAAAATGAGAACATCTCATGTTTCAGAATCTGCCAGTAGGCAGACGACCTTGGCCCACCATGTAGCTGCTGCGCCAATGAAAAAGAAGAAGGAGTATTTATATATAAACAAATCGTGAACTGCCTAATATGGATTATTAATTTCTAAATCAATTTATCTTATATGTAGAAAAAAAATTATAGACAAAAATGAAAAGAAATAAACTGTGTCAATTTAAGGTTATTACTTATATTCCAAAAGTGAATTTTAAAAAAAAAAATCATTCATTTATATTTAAGAAATATATCTTTAGATTTAGCGAACACACAGATATGTTTTAATTCATTAATTATTTATTTTGAAATTTAACAGATGGGAAAAAATTTTCTAAATGCGATGCACAGACTTATTAAGACTAAGTCCACATAGGGTAGAAGTTTCTTATAAATCTGATAAATAAAAAGCATTAAGAACATTAATTATATGCTATTTATTTTATTTGTATTTATCAGAATATAATATTATACAAATTTAATATAATTGCACAGATTAAGAAATGATTTTAACGTGTTCTGATTACAATGCCCTGGCTGAAAATTTATTAACTTTTCTATTTACTGATTTCCATGACTGAAAAAGTTTTTGAACGGATTTATATGCTGGCTTCATGTTGTATGTTGACTTCCTATTGCTTTATTGTTCATATAAAATATTGCGATTTAAAAATACTATAATTTAATAACTTACGATGCACAGAAATTTAGTTCCTATTCAAAAATTAATCGTCATCAAATGTAAAAACATTAGTCCATTTTTTTATTAATTACAGAATATTTATATCGTTTATAACAGAAAAATAATATTCCTTATTGTGTATAAAATTCATTTGAATTTATTTTCTGTTACTTCATAAAAAACAAAAAACAAAATATCAACGTAAGTATGCAGATACTATAACATAAGAGAAAAAAAAGCCTTTCTTCATGTTAAAAAATATATATTTTTAAACTATTAATTATATGACCGGAAATATTATAATATTTTTAAATTTAGCCTGTTTTTCATGATTAATAGACAGTTTAGCCATAAAATAATTTTCCCAGTTTGGAGTCAACTGTAGCTAAAACTAATCCACAGAATGAAACCAAATTTCATATACAAAATGTGAAAGACATGGGGAAATCAATTCCGCACACCCAAATACGCCCCACAAATTAGTATTAAAACTCCCCGAAAGGAGAGATTTTGACGCTGCTGCCAAACACATAATATGAAATTTGCAATCTATGGGAATTATTCAAATTTATTAATACGTATGTGACAGCAGCACCAATCATCTTTTTTAAAACGGTCCAGTCCACATTTGTTTCAGTAATTGTTCATTTGAACTTAATATTCATCCGACCTTACTTTTGATATAATAATAATGTTTTCAGCCTTTATTTTCTAACGGAATATTCTTCTGAGTTTGGTAGATGGGATACCATATATCCGTTATGTATGTTGGCATTCAAACCTGAGTTCCTTGCAAGAGAACATCAGACTTTGATCATACAAACATCCAAAGGGGCAGTGCACGCACAGTATAAAACATCACACACAGGATGCAATATCTTGTAAGTAGGGAAAATCAGTACATTAAAAATGCTGTTTAGGTCGAGGAAAACGTGAAGTTGATTGATGAAAGATTATTTTATGCGAGTTTCATACTGAATGTCATTCATTTCTGTAAGTGCATTTTTTATTACTCTGACATTAATGAAATTTTGAATAATTCCTTTTTCTTGAGTTCCTTAAAATTATTTACAAGTTTTCGGTTCTGTCATCGCCAAAATCTCTGCATTCTACTATTTTTGGTACTAAATTTCTTTTGCAGAATTTATCTCCTCGTGCCCTCTACAATTTATATATAGAAGTAACTCAGAAAATTTGTCGTTACAAGGCTTCAGAAAGTATAAACTTATTTAGATTCATCAGTCACGAAAAATTCCCCAACCATGAAATATCAGCAAAATTTCATTAGACCTAATTTATCAGAAATTGTTTCCTTTTTAACGAATATTGATTCAATTTCAATTTTTTTTTTTTTTTAGTTGATCTAGGTTGTGTATTAAAAGTTACCATGCTAATTTTGGGGAAATTAATGCAATTTTTAGGCTTTGCATAAGAAGATACACACACAGAAACATTGTGAAATATAGATAAAAATTTATCTATTGCTAAGTTATCTATTACTAAATTAATGAATGGGTCTTAGCTGATAAAAAATTAACCTATTTGAATGATAATTTGGAAAGATAAACGATAATACGGAACTTTTAATTTATGAACTTCAATGTCATATAAAGATTAAATTAAAAGATAATTGCTGATTAAAACTAACACTTTTACTACTGGAGTTGAAAATTACTTTAATTGAAACATCATATGATTGCTATAAATAATAAAAAATATGTTCTATAACATATCCATGCAAATAATTTAAGAAAAATATTACATACCAGTAAAAATTACTGAGAACAAACGTCATTTAAGGAATTTTATTTTTTAAAAAACACTTTAAATTTAGTATTCATTAATTTAATAATCAAATTTAATTTAATAATATAGCTAATGATTTTATATACATTGAATGAAATAATGAGCCTTAGAGCTTATAACGAAAATCTGATGCAAAATAACTCTTAACATCATAGTTAATAAGCAAATATATGATTGTGAACGGTTAAAAATAATAAAGTAAATCAATAAATAAATAAGAAAATAAAATCAACGGTCTTACAGTTGAATATTTATGAAGTTTACCCCAATTGGACATTTAAAATAACCAATACAAATTCTTCTAATAATAAATTTATGCAGTTTGTTTTTATTTCCAATACGATATTTATCAATAACACTTTTACAATAGTTGTTAATTAGTACTGTATTACAGTTAAATTGATTTTATTTGTACTTTTCAGCAACTGTTATAATTGTTGCCTTACAACTTAAAATGGCTCCAAGAGAGTAATTTGTTAGAAAAAATGAAAATGTAAACCTACGCCAGAGGAGTTACAACTTCCTCGTCTTGGTGGGCGTGAGCTCTGTTTTAACGAGCAAGGAATGTAAATATCCAGAGAAGGTGTTTGGTTTTTGAATAAAAGAGTTGGTATTTGTTGTTTGCAGTCTGCTGGAGTATGTGGGTTTTATTAGGAGACCATAACATTTAACAATTATTACTAATAGTTTAAATATAATTATATTGATACACCAAGTTTTTTAATTAGAAAATTATTATTATTTAAATTATAATTTTCATTCCATTAAAATTAATATTTTTATACTCTCGTAATTATACTTATTTATTCTAAGAACAAACATTAAAAAAGATAATTTTCTGGCATTGTCTGTCAAATTATGTAACTTGCACAAAACAATTGCAAATATGTAAAAGAAGTATCAAATTATTGTTCGTCAGATTTATTTCTGTAGCTTTTCACATTGAATCAGGAAAATCTTAAAAATAAAATATTTCTATTGAAGAATTTGGTTTATGAAATAAATGTTTTTATTTATAAAATATTCCTTTTACCCTTTTCAAACTGCTTTTAATCCTATGAGGGATAACATTGATTGTGATCTTAAAATAAAATCCAGCTTTAATCACAGGAGATTGAGTAAAACACTAGTTGAACTAAATTTTGAACATTTTCTTGGGTCAGTAAACCCTGTTGAAAATAACAAACTCATAAGTAACTAAGAAAATTTCTTTCTCAGCATTGTATTTCATTTCTTGAGAAAGATGTTTTCTGATTTCAAAGTAAGAAAACGAAGGGCTTGTATTAAATTCTTACTTTCAAAGTCAAAACTAATTGGAGAAAAATCTTAAGAGCAAAGTGCCGTAGAAAAGTTTATGTTTGCTTTGCAGTTTGTTTATTTCTTGACATTCCACGACCTTTCAAAAGAATAGACACTCAAGTAGTAAAAGTATTTTTTTCAAGCAGAATAAAAAGAAATTCCTTTTTTGTTAAATTCGTAAATTTTAAAAAAATATGCGTAATTTAACCTAAACATGGTTGGAAAACAAAGTTTCCAAAGAAAATGTGGAAGATAACTGCCATGATTAAATATTGATACTGCCGTGTATTAATATTGATACTGCCATGAAACTAATTCATAAGCTAATATCCCTAATTGCTAGATTCATAGGCTAACTGCTATATTCAATGCCCAATGTGTGTTTTTCACCAAAATGTTTTGTAAATATTTTTTTCTTAATGCCGCTTAATTTCTTAATGGGTTAATTCGTAATGATTATATTCGTATTCCGAATTTGTATCTATTCGGAACGCCACCAAATAGTAAATGACTAGACAAGATTAAAAAAATATATCGAAAGAATTTGTAAACACTTTCTCTAAAGCATATATATTTTTTTTCCTATTTCTACATTAAACTCTAGATGAGCTGTGAATTAATTTATAAGCATAAATGTTTATAACAATAAATTATTTCTAAAATTTGATTTCGTAGAAAGAAAGCGATTAAATAAACAAAATTTAATTGAAACAAACATATCTGTCTAAATTATTTTAATTGCATACATTTTAAATAAAGGTTTAGTTTTTAATTTTATTTTCATTATCTTTATTTCCCAGTATATATAAGTTTGCAGTTTTGAAAGTAACAAATATAATGAAATCAGTAAAGGACTATACATAAAACGATATAATGCGTATTAAAGCATAATTTGAAATGGTTTTAAAGTTCATGAATCACACTCCTTAACAAATGTTCAAATAAAAATGTATGTCTTAATTAATTACATTGTAATACATTTTTTTTCTAGATGAAAAAATAAATTAGACAATTTCAGTCGCTTTATTTTTCTAAATTCTATACATGGTAATCTATTTTTATCTGAAGCACTTATTGTCTTCTTTTAAATAAAAGTTCTTCTTAAAATATCGCCCATCTAAAAATTTTAATAATAAAAATAACAATGTTCGTTCAAATTGTCATGTAACAAAACATTAATTTACGCTCACGCTGAGCCATAAAATTATCAGATCATAAATCAAAATAACAATTTGCATTTCCACAAAGAATGAGAAGGAATTCTTTTCTGTCAACATTTTCCATTATGGAATTTTTTTCTTTTTTTGAGATGCTAGTATCATTTTTTTTACCCCTTCAGATAGTGATCTCTTTTCTAAGACTAGAAAAAAAGAAAATTTTCAATAAAAGAGCAGCTCAGTTGGAAAAAAAGTTTTACTTTTATCTCCTCTGCTTTTGCATTTTATGATAAAAAGATAGGCGAGTTTTAGCTTTAGGCCTAGAGGCAGCATTTCTTGCTTTTTTTCCCTCCCCCACTGAATTTCTGGCCCCCCTCCCCCCCCACATTACACTTCATGCCTCTACCGTATAAGTAGATTCCAGCGATTCGATAAAAAGTGTGAAAACATTTTTCGGATTATATATCTATAAAACGGTGCCTCAAAATATTTTTAAAATACCTTGCGGCAGCGGTTGGAATAATATTTCTGCACTTTGAAATCTTGAAGATTGTCTTACTTTTTTCTTTAACCATCTGCTAAGTCAGATTTTTTTTTTATCTTTAAAAAATGCTTTTTATAAAGTAGAAAAAAGTCTGACAACTAAAACATCAACTAAAAAGTAATAGCTTGTCTGTAATCTGTATTAACTTTATAACTCTGCATTCTTAAGAAACTCTATAGCAACTTTTAAATTAAAAATTCAATTCTTTCACCACTTTTAGAATTTTGCTTAGCCATCTACTCTTGTACGAGACAGACTGGCACTTCGTGTGCTACTTTTGAACAATTATTGTCTCTTGGTTGTCTGAAAAGCACATATATTTTCAATTCTTATCTTAAATAAGTTAGAATTTGCTTCGTCAGCTAACATTACAACCACAAAGACTGATTGGAATAGATTTTTATTAAAATATACTTATTTCATAATTCAGTTAGATGAATTACGTTTTCAAATTTCACTTTAATAAGGAATTTTATATAAAGGTTTATTATACGTATATATCCGTAGGCTAATAATACGCACTGTAATGATTTCGGTAAAATTCCTTTTATAAAGAAGATTCTCTATTTGTTTTAAATGCTTTATTGGGATTAATTGCTTCTTGTCAAAACTTTTATAAAGTTGTTTTTGAACTGTGAAAATAGAAAAGCGACGGATGCTTCCTGATACAAAAATGCTCAAAGCGATTCCACTTTATTATTTTCATTTTTATTGAATGCATTTATCTCTTTCTTGAAATGTTTATTTTTCGAAGAAGTTCGGTTGATATACAGTGACTTCAAAATTTGAGAATATTCTTTGTTTTTCATTCGATTTATCTCTAAACCTGCAAATGTTTAAACATTCTTCATACTGACGCGAACTAAGTTTGGGTGACAAAGAATTAAATAAAAGCATTTGTTTAAAAATGTACACAATATTTTTAAAAATATAAAAATTGTCTTCTATTTTTTTTAACATTAAGTACAAATTTGAACAAATACTGAAGTAAACAAAAATTGAGAATAGTCGTTTTTTGTATCATAAAATTTATAATTTGTAGAAGATGGTTTTGTGTTTAATACAAGAAAAATTTTCTTGAAAAAAGATAGAATTTTGTTTACAATTTTAACTTTAAATTAATTTTTATAAAGACTTTTTAAACAGTATCTAAAACAGTTGATCGAAAATTAATTTTTGGTTTATCAAATCAAGTTAAAGCTTTAATTGTATTGATTTATTTCTAATATTAAAGCATATTTATGTGCAGAAATAACTAAAAACGATAATGATAGCTGTATATTATACAAAACAATTATGCTATGCAACAAAAATTATTATACACAAACTAATATCGTAGGCAGAGAGAAATCCTAAAAACAATAGGAAAGCAAAAATTTATTAAATAAATCATGTTAAAAATAATAAGATTGTTGCGAAACTCTGAGCGAAATTCTTCTATTCAAAATGAATTTCGTCATATCAGAAGTACAGTTTATCACAACTCATATTAATAAAAAGACATTAAAAAACATATTATATTTACTTTTCAAAATAAAAAAAAAAGGTTTCCATTCATTAAAAGACATAATCTTCTACTTTGAAAATAAACAGCAAATTATCTTAACTAAAATTCTTTAACTTTACATTAACCACCTCCTTTTATTGCCTTCTATTTTATAATACCCATGTACTTGAAAGAATACAGAAACGAAATATAGAAAAAATAGAATTTCCTTTTTAATTCTGAAGAGGACTTTTATAAAGCAGGAAGAAATCTTCCGATCATCCTTCACCAGAAGCAATTGCTCTTATCAAAATGTCTTGCCAGGAATAGAGAAGAAAAAAATAACGATAATAACGTAATTAGAAGAAAGCATGGGCATTATTTGCCTACTAAGTGCACATTTTGAATAGGAAATCAAATTCATTATTGTATAAGAAATCCATTAAGTTCTCTGACTCTAAGCACAATACGTTAATTAATGAGTGGAGATGTTTTTTCTTACGCTTCGCGTAGAAACGGGTCCATTAAAAACTCTCATTGGGTTGTGGCATCATCTTTTATGCAGCGTGCAATTGTTCAGTAATACATTTTGAGCATAAAACACAGGTAGCTGGTAATGCCTTTACATTGATAAAAGAAGAATTCTTTTCATTTTTCGTTTTAAGGAAAATTTTTGGCTTGAAAGAAAACAAATTAGGAAGTTCATTGTGCCTCGGTAAAGAGTGCATACTTTAATAAGGAAGCTATACAAAGTAGTTTGTTAGAATTAATTTTTTTGTGTTCGTAAAATAAAATGGCAGAGTTTAAATTAATTATTTTTTTTCAATGTAGGAAGCTTAAATAGCAGATAATCTGCTAAATCTGCCAAGTAATCTAAATAATTAAATGAGAGGATTTTTGAACTTCAATTATTTCTTCCCTGTCTTATGTGGTGTATATATTACGAATGACTACTATGTTCGATTTTATGCACGGAAAATTAACATCAATATTCTTATTGACCAACTCGTATACCAGTCGTGTCGAAGGAGCATGTTGAATTCACTGGTGGCGTGCATTGCAATCACTGTGTCAGATCAGAGAAGTTTAATATAAAATGCAGTGTGCGTGCAAGCATGCCACATCGATAGTCGGATTGATTTTTAAGAATTAACCTCGTTTTTATCTCATATAGACTACAAATAAAAGGAAAAACAACACCTTTTCGCCATGGACTACTCATGCCATATCATGTGAAATAGTCCAAAATTTAAAAAAATAGCAATAACAAAAAAAATTTATCTTTTATTGGTGTGTATTAAAATGAGGTAAAAAAAGAAATGTATTAAATGATATAATAAGTTTGGTAAGCAAAAATTTATAAGTTTCTTAAAATTTTTGTATTAACAAGAAGATTTTATTACCAACGTTTTATATCAATACAGATCTTCCATGAAGTTCAATAAGTATATATCTTAAGTATTTTAAACATGAAAGGTAAAAATGATACTCTGGTTAAATAATGGTGTTGAAAATAAAGAAATTTTTCACTTTTAATCAATTATCTTCAGTAGTAGTAAACATAGTTTAATGAAATTAGATACATATAAAGGATGACAGTTAAAGATTCCTCAGCGGCAGAAGTTCTACAACAAAGCTTACAATATCGAAAACAATTAGTTAATAGCGAATATGGCCCGTATTTTAGATGCCCTTTCCTTAAGTCTACAGATCTGGCTGGCCCATCTTTCCAATAAATATTTTAATTTTCTTGAAATTCTTCGACCCGATGAGCACTAGGTGAACGTGCATTGTCATCCATTAAAAGGAAATCAGGACCTGTTGCCCTGGTTACATTAGGTTTTTACTCACAACCAATCGTATTAAGAAATTACAACAAAAATTCACAATAAATCAGAATTATGTAGTTAATGTTACAGAATTGTTTTATTGAAAACGTTTTTTCGCCATTTTCGTATAAATGCAATTTAAACTCGACATTATCTTATAAATGCAATTTAACACGACTTACCATCTCTGGTGTTTCTTATACAACCAGTAACAGTGTCAACTTAATTCTAACTTATTTTCTCAATTAATCCAACATTTTTGAAGATTTTCGGTTAATCCTTTTTTTTAAGCAACCCATTAAAAAAATTGGATAAAAATTAAAATCTCATAACGACCACAGGATTTAAATTGATGAACATATATTACAACTATTATCTTAAAACACCTATAGATAATTTCTTTATTAATTACTTTAGATTTATTTTAGGTATATTTACAGAACATTTCATGATTAAATTATTTTTTTTATTTATTTTCATAAATACATGTTACGAATTTCTTAATACATTAACGAATTTTTATACACAATAAAACAATTTTTAATCGTTGTTTGAAATTCATCATGTAGATTTGCGCAAAGCATATTAATTTCTCGTACATTATAAACATTTAACGCGGAACGTCAAAAAGCGATTAGAGAGCACTTATTTCTTCTTGAAAAGGCCATAAATAAGCTTGGCGCTTCACGTCTCATTTGCATGATGAAGATGCTGAAGCAACTTGGTATGGTCTTGCCCCATCTCTAATCACGAGTCCACCTAATGCATTATCCCGTGCAAGGCGTCTATTTTCAATGATTGATTACGCACTCTTGGTGCCTATTACTATGCGAGGAAGAAAAAAAACTGCACTCTTTTTAGAACAGAATACAATTTTTATCGTTGTTGTTCTCGGGTTCTTTCTTAATAAAGCAAGGATGATTTGGAAGAAAAACGAAGCACTTCTTAGGGTGCTTTTTGCTTTTCATGCCATTAAGTTAAAGATAACAGGTGTATCTATATATATATTTGTAGACGTCGTAGCTGCTTCCTTTTTATTTCTTCGGTGATAGTTCGTCTACTGTTGTACTAAAAAAAGGAGCACTGTGGTTCTAAATGACATCAGATGTTGTACTTCATAAATGTTTGACAAGTTAATTGCATATTTAAGATCTGCATATTAAGAGCATTGTTGGGTTTTTTTCCCGCCATGTGTATAGAAAGTTTTGTGCTGTTTGTGTTCAAAATATATAGGCATAATAGAACACATAGCATTTTAAAACTAACAATTCATTAAAAGTTTCTTTGAGGGATTTTTTACGTATTTTCAAGAAAAATCTTGTTTATCAAAATTTGATATTTAAATTTTTAAAATAGAATTTAAGACTTTTTTGTTATTATTAAAAATTTAAGCAATCGTTAGGGAATAAATTTGAATTCGAATTAATTTTTCTCTTATTTGAATTTTGTGTTATTATAGTCATTTGCACAAATAGTGTTTACAATGTGTGTTGCACAAATAGTGTGAATATTCATTCATCTAATTTAATTCTCAAATAAATTTTAAAATCGATATTCAGTTGCATTTTATAAAGAAATTCTTATGGAAAGCGGAATAATGAAAAGAAGTAGTCAAAAGTCTAATTTTCTAATACACATTTCCATTTTTCTAAATTTATACATAAAAAGAAAGAAACTATTGAAATTAATTTTGATTTACTATAATAGTCCTAGTATTACGCTTAATCAATTTTCACTAAAAAATCTATTTTGTATCATTTCATTGCACTCAAAAAATTCATCATATAAGAAATATTTTTAAAAAATTGCAGATAGCATGAAATCCAAGTACAAACTTCAAGAGTAATGATTTTTTTTTATTCAATACACCATACGCAAAGCATTCCTCATGTAAAATTTATCGTATTTTTCCCCAAGAGGATAGCTAGTGTTTCTTTTCTTTTCTTTTCTTTTAGTCATTAATTTATTTATTTATTTATTCTGAAGGGTGAAAAGTAAAGGGTGTCCTATAAATTGTTTCGAAAATAGGGATTTTGCGAGTCATAAAATTCTTTGTAATCGAGTAAAGCAGTGTTGTAAAATTTAATACGAATGTTTCGTGTTTTTATGCTAAGTTGAAATAACGAGCTTTTGTACCACTCGAACGAAAAAAAGAATGTTTTAGTCAAGGCCATTTGTAGTATTGGCTGTTCATCAGATTAGGAATAATACACACGGGCGGAATTACTTTTATAATTTATTGCTGATGTAGGATAGTTGTGAAATAATGCTCCCCATGAAACTTATCGCTAAAATGCAGAAGATGTTTTTCAAAAGACAAACCCTACTTTTATAAAGAGGCTACATTTTTAATAAAATAAAAATATTTTCAGGAAAGAATGTCAAGTATGCATTGTCATATCGAATTAAATAAATTTTCTCGAGGTAATAATTTATTTTTATTAAAGCACGATTTATTATGCAATAATACGTTATTTAACTGCAATTGATATCCTAACAATTTGAATAAAAATATGTGACATCATCAAATATATTTAAATTCCAAAAAATTAATTTATTGATGGGTAAATAAAATAAATTATAGTTTGTATCAAATTTCCAACCCTCTTAAATGAGAGGATATCGTAGTCCCATTTATTTATAGACTGTTGTAGTAAATTTAAATAAACCTTTTTATGTCATTCAATTTAATTTTTTATTCGGTTCCTTTATTGCATGAAGTGGGTATTTAAATGCAAAATTAATAAGGTTTACCAAATAAAACATATTTCCTTTAATATTAATATATCGTCTTGTATAATTAAGAATAATATTGAACTACTATTTTCCGGTATAAAAAAGAAATTCCACTTGCACTGTCTTTCAAAGTAATTTACCCATAAAATAAATTAGTGATGATTTGTGGAGAGTGGGTCAGCAAGACCATTTTCAACGTTTCTTACTGGTTTTTCTTTTAAATTTCCTTTACGTGCTATCCTTATTGGATTATTTAAATTTCATTCACCTGATTTTTTTTTTATAACTTTGTTACATGGGTGAATCTGTAAAGCTGTAACTCGGCTTTTTATCATGGATACCACTGATAACTGCAATTTAAATATGTTACAATAAAACCTTTTATAGTGGAGAATGGTACGTTTTCATTCTAACATCAAATTAAATAAATTTTCTCGAGGAAATAAGGACTGTTTTTATTATACTTACTTTAGTTAACAATAAAATCTTACAATTTTATTTATTTGTAAATATATAATTAAAACAATTATATTCTTTTAACGTAATAAAAAGTGTGTTACAATAAAAGATGAATGGATGACAATGTTGTTTCATAGTGTTTTTGTAAAAGGAACCCAACCGCCTGAAAGTTGGGGCAAAAATTATAATTTTTTGTGTCATTTCATTTATAAATAGAATACAATCAGCAAGATAACTCACATGCGTAAGCAAACTTAATAATTCTACGCCATTGCTATTCCGCTTAGCCCACATTGGATAGACATCTTTCATTAGCATGATTACAATTAAAAGTTAGTTAAAATCTGAGGCAAAAATATTCATTTTTTGTGTCATTTCAATATTAAATAGAGTGCATTCAGCAATAGAACTCACATGCATAAGCAAACTTAATGGTCCTACGTCATTACTATTCCACTTAGGACACATTGAATTGACATCTTTCGTTAACATGGATACAATTAAAAGTAAATTGTTTTCTAAAGTTATTTAAAATCTTCTAACGTTTGTAAACAAAATTAGTTAACATTTAACATACATAATTCGTTCTTACATCTACTAGGTTATATCTATTAGTAGACCATTCTACTACAGCTTTTAGCAAGGTAGTGAATAGCGAGATCGCTCGGAATCACACAGCAATAAAGAGTTGAAAATGCTTGTCGGACAGGCAATACTGCTCTTCACAACAAGAACTAAAGAACACCTTGTAAGTGAATGCCCAGAGATCTTATTAATTAATATGTGTATACAAATGTAACTTGGTCTACAATGATAAAGCTAAACCACATATTAACGACGTATCAGAATTTTTATTCACTCTGTGCATGCCTCATATCTTAGGTGAACTGACATCCAGATATTCGCGATGATCGTGTGCGACTCGTCCGTTGTGCTACGGCAGCTCCGTAAGTCACGCGCATATCCAGTAGTTGAGCGTTCGTATAATAAGTTAGCCTGCTACCACTGACATAGTGTGTGGAATGAAGAGTATCTGCGGGAACACTTGACACAACTGAAATGTCATCTACCACCTTTAGAAAACATTTCCAACCCAAAATTTCTATATGATTCTGAGTCCTCAGGTGCACTCTATTCTTCCTATAAGTTTGTAAACCTGGTACTGTGTACCCTTTTTTTAAAAACCATTACTAAATTATTTGATTTGAGATAAAGTTTCATTTTATTTGAGAACCACCTTTTATACATAGCATGTATGGGTGCACAATACAAATGTCAATTTATGTTAATGTACATATGTACACATAATTATTCAATTCTAATTTTTGCATGCGCAAATATTAAAAATTCTTCTCACAAAGATGATGCACAAAGTGATTTTACAGATAAGATTTATAACTCTTTAACATTTTACTTCTGCAGCACTAATTGTCAAAAGCATAAATATAAATATTATTTAACAAATCAAATATTTAATTTTCATCAATTGTTTTTAAATAAATGTTTGCCATTTTTATTTTGAGACATTCACGCTGTATTGTTGCAATATTTCAAAGAGAAATTCTAAAATAAAACATATACTATTTTTTTTCTCTTTTAATTCTTTCCTATAATTTACATTTCAAATAAACTGACCGTATAACATCTTTAACGTTTTATGTAAAATAACATAAAACGTTTCAATGTGTATTCTTGCATTAACGTGTCAGATTTATCTCAATATAAAATACGCCAGTGAAAAGAAAGCTATTGTAAAATAACAAATCTGTGCAATTCTAAGGAAAAGACATCAGCACTCTCTGCATTGAATGGAAGTCAAGAGACGAATACGTTAGGCGCCTTTTCCAATAAAATGTGTTTATCCTATTTTGGTCTAGACAGAGAGTTTGGATAAATAGTAAAAGAAAGAATACAGAAAAGACAGTGAAATCTTCCTTCTTGAAAATGTAAAAGCAGACTTGTAAAATAAACTTTTTCGTCTCCACACAAGCATTTTTGTACATGTTTGGTCATAAGTTTAACTGTTTCAACTTAAACACAGAAAAATTTCAGCAATAAATAACAAAATTATATTCTGTTCTTAAAGTATTGTTTATTTTATTATTTCCAATAAAAGGCAAGATAAAATCTTGTTTAATATGCATATTTTAATACGTCAGGAAAACCACAAGAAGTCAAAGCATTGTTAGCGATTCCTTTTCTTCTAAGACAACTTGATAATAAAAGCATATCGCCGTTATAAAGAGAGCTATTTAAAACATTTATTTTATTATTCATTTTAGACGATATCAGAATTCTATATCGATAATTCTAAGAAAGCCGAATTAAATAATCTAGTTAAATAAATATCAATAAAGTTAGAGCTTGTAGAATTTCTTTTTTCGGCTAAATCTGAATATTTAGTTACATTAAATATAATTCAACAGCAATGCATATTTTCACATTCTGATACTCATAGGGATTGTCCAAAGAATATGTAATTTTTCACAAATATTTATATGACATTATAAAATGAAACAGTATTGCAATATATAAGTTTATCATTACACCAGTTATTATCACGTTTTTGCAATGTAATAAATATTTATTAGTCAATAATAAAAACTATTATTCTAGGGGTTTTTTTTTTTGTTTTTTTTTTTGATAAATATATAATTAGCGTTTATTTGTCTCTATTAGTAAGCAATTATTAGCAATTTAACTCTTCATGAGCAATATTTATATTTTAATAGGAAAGTTGAATAAAACATTTAGATGCATGTTTTTTTACTAGCTGCTAACATAGATTGCATTTGATTCAACTCAGCAATTCTTTTAAATATAAATTAGAAACATTTTGAAAAAATACATTTCCAAAGAATATCACTAAAAAATGCTGAGCACGCATGTAAAATTATTAATCTCTTTGGTGCTTTTAAGTGAATTTCCTGAAGATCAGTTGTTGGCAAATTTATTTGTCCTACTACCACATTTCAGAAGGAAAACTGCTCACCACCCCCCCTTGAAATTTATTTTTTTAAGTGAACAAACAAAAAGATGTAATGCAACTTTTTTTCTAAATTTTCTTGTCTTTCTTTTTTATGCTTTCACCAACATCTTATTTTCAT
>BPLQ01004712.1:34884-83498 GCA_021605075.1 Caerostris darwini
TTAGTTATCAATGAAGATAATATGAATGAACACGTAAAAATAAATAATTTATGTAGTATTATATTTTTCTGCAGAATATATTTGCTTAAATAGTGCATGTTGATTTCAAAAGAACATGATGGCTGAGTGACTAGCGCTCGGTGCCACGGTTTTTGGATTCGAGCCCCACTGGAGCCATGGAGGTTTCTAGTGGTTCGAAATTCACTTTAAGCTGTAGTTCACGGTCAAATATGACTCTAAAGCTTAGTCATATTCGAGTTATAGTCGTAGGGCTGATATCCCTACCTGTAAGAATCAGTCTTCTACCTACAGGTGTTCCATCTCTACAAAAGCCCCCCCCCCCCCCACACACACACACTTTCCCTCCTTCCATGAGGCCACACGGATTCTTGGACCTGGACTAAATGTTGCTGTCTACCCAAGTTGAATAAGAAACAACGTGTTGATTTCAGATGAAACTAAGAATTATTTGCAGGATTTCTTAAATTTATTTAAGAACTAATTTACTAAACTAATATAAAATTAGTTTAAAATTAATTAAAATTAGTTTAGGAAACTAATTTAAGAACGGCGTTCTCCCTTTGTTCATAAAAAAAGACATTGACAGGCAAAAAAAAAATCATTGATTTAACGAAAGTTCGTCTGCCTAAAATTATTCTACGAAATTTTTTAACAATTTCGCTCAATGACTTTCAAACATCGAGTCACACCTTGAGCGTAATTTAGGTAAACATAAGTGAGTCTGCATGGAATACTTTGTTACAATTGATGAGTTCCTTTAGAATCAATATATCCGTTACAATTTGAATTTCTTACCACAGAGGTATTTTGTTTAAATTCAACCATTCAAACCTTTATAATTCTTCAGAGAGAAACGTCCACTGCTTCAAATATTCTTTGCTTGTTTAAAAGAACACAACAGCTGTAGTTTACATGTAATCTTTGTCATTCCTACCATTTACTGATGTGGATGATTGTGTGGGCACAGAATGAAAGGGGAGAAGAAAGAAAGTTAGGAAAGGAAAATAGGGAGAAAGGAAGGGGTGAAATCGCAACAATTACCTGAGTTCAGCAAGAATAGCAGAGACTCGAGGGATAAAAGAATATACGAGGTCAGAGCGATAAAAATGGGGGAGGGGGACTGCAAGTTAGGGCCTCACAAAATTAACTATTGACATTACAATGACTGAACAGTGAATATTTCATTTTACAAAAATTTAATGGAAATAAATATCAAGGAGAATCTAAGAAAGTATGAAAAAATTCAAAAACAATACGAGAAAAAATTTGATGTACGAGAATACATGGATATTGTAATGTATGCATGTGTATTGCATGCGTATTTAAAGTAAGGATAGTATAGAAAAATTGGTAATACGTTAACATCAATTCTCACACCATTAAAAAAATGTATAAATCAGAGAGCAAGTGAGAGCATTCATAGTTAATAAATTCAGTGTAAGTGTCTAATAAATTAAGTGTAAGAATTAGACGGGTGAGACATATGAGGAAAAAAAATTATGAATGAAAGTAAAACAGACCCGAAGATTTTAAAGTTGAAGAAAAATAAGTAAAAAGAAAAGTGTGTAACTAAATAATTGTTTTTTTCAGAAAATATAAATCTCATGAAAGATTATACATATATATATATGCATAATATACATACATACACGTAAATCATTTAACAGTATAAAATTGCCTTATGTACATATGCAAACATTCCCATGTATGATTTTAAAAAAAATTTAGAAAAGAGAACTTGTTACATTGATCAAAAGGGCAATATAAATCCCGGGCTGAGATAATTAAAGCTTGATTTTCATAATTGATTTTTATAATTTTGTGCTTACACTTGAATTTTTGGACCCATCCGTAAAATAGGTCTCGTCATTTGTTGAAAAGAACTGAGTTCGAATGTTTACTTGATTGCAGATATTAAAAATATGGAATCGACAGAGTGGCAATCCTGCAATTTTCTGTTCAAAGCTGTCTGCTGTTATTTCAAGGGTTCATCAGTTCTGTAGGATCTATTTGTAAGTTCTTCTTTGTTCTGGATACAGCAGTGTGACTTCTTCTTGCAATTGTAAGTGAAAGGGGGTTCTGAACAGTATCTGTTGATGTGATGTGATGTGATTAGTACAGAAGGAAGAGTTATGCCAGTTATATACAGAATGAAGAGCCTTTGTATGGATCGCAATTTTCTCTCTATTTTAGGTATTTAAAAAAGTGGCCAAACTTCTGCTCCGTGACTTAATACTCTTTCGGCTATCTTCTCGCATAAGATTCGCCTATTATGAAGAATAATAATAATATTATATTGAGAACTCGATTATCTATGTCATCAAATCCTGGAGCTCGCCCTTTTGGAAGAGCTTGTATCATTCTTTTTATTTCTTCTTTTGTGAAGTTTTTTAGCAATAGAGTTAATTTCCGGAGCACAAGAAAAATTTTGATGGGGACTGATGGAATAGATTTTTTCCACAAATTTCTTGACAATTTCTTTGTTATTCCCACATCCTGATATATCTAAGCTTTAAAAATTGCTGATGGATGAAAGGAAGTTTTAATTGTGGTCTTAAAAGGTTTCCCAAAAAGAGTATCTGAATAGAATTATCTCCAGGCTTGACGTTATGCAAGGAGAATTTCTTTTATTACAAGTTGCTTTTGTTTTAGAGTAAATAGGAAAAAAAATTATTTTTCATGTCTTTCAGACTTCTGCATTCTTCTTCTAAGTGCATTTAATTGCTTTTTTCTTATTTGAAGTTGTGGATTCCACCAAGAGGTTTATTTTTTTACTATAGTTTTGATTTAATATGCTTTAGAGCATACTTTAACAATGCCCTTTTGAAGAATGTGAGTAGCTTCATCTAATTGACATCCATTTCTTCATTTAACATATAAATAAGTTTAGGAATGTAAGGACAGAAGGTTTTAAATATTTTTTTATATCCCCCGAATACGATTTAAATCTTTTAAATATAATTATTGTTTTATGTGTTTTGAGAGTTTTTCCTTCTATATCTTCCCAATCATATCCTGAGATTAACTCTGCTTCAGAGACCAGAGTAACATTTGCCGATCTCTTATTAGGGTGCACCACAATAAACCCCGATTCTTTATTGTTTAATAATTAAACATTATCTGTGGTAAAAATTCCTCTACTAACAAATTTTTTGTGTCTTCTGAATTGTAACACCAAATAGTGCTGTGTGCATTGAAGTCTACTTCAATAAATATTTTCTCATTTTTGATTGAAAAAATGGCTTTGTTAATTTCATTTAATGTCATTTGTAGATTATAGTAAGAGAAGCAGTATCCTGAAGTTATAGTACGAAGTTGATTACTATCAGAAATATTGATAGTCCTTACACGTTATATTTATAGCCCTTATATTTATTGCTCTTGCACGTCAAATATTTATTGCCCTTACGTTGTGGTGTATTAAACATAATAATTTTGAGGAATCTTTGATGGAGATTTTAGTGATTAATCTTGATTTTGAGTATTGATTCACTGATGCTTCGTTTTGAGTGGCGTAAAAGTCTTCAGTTATCTTAGAGGGAAGCAGGAGCACTGTATGTTGACATTGTATTGTGTCTGCATACGTGAGAGAAATATTTGTTGAAATGGTATTTACGAAAAGTTCAAGCGAGCATAGAAGTTTATCTCAATATAATTTTTTGTCTGAATTTAAATTGAAATCCGAGTTGATCTTTCCCATTCAGCAGATTTCTTAGATCTGAGATGATTTCTGTTGTTTGTAAATTACTAATTTCTTCGTTTTCAATAGCCAATAACGAGATAAGCGAACTCAATGAGCTTCTTCATGTTTTCACTTCTTATACTCAGATTTTTCAAAAAAAAAAGTTGGAGCTGGAAGAGGAAACACTTCTACTCTAAAGTTTGCAACAATGATATTCAAGCGCTTTATTAGAAAAAATAGTTGACTGTTGAAAAGGCATGGGTAGGATAATTGGGGAGATAAAGATGGGAAAGAAATTAAATAAAAAAAACTGTTGCATGAAAATAAATCTGTAGGCCGCAATTAGAAGCATTTATATTTCTTCAGAAAAATCGAAATTTAATAAGTTGGAAAAATAGCAATAAGAAGAAATTGACCACCTGAACAAAAGAATTTTCTGCAACAAAGTTAATAAAATAAAAGTAAAACAGAAATTGAAAATTTATTAAAAAAGAAAAAACGAAAAAAATATATAATTAATTGACTACACAATTGAAAACAAATATACAAGGAAAAAACATGTCTACCAACCCATAATGAACCATAAATAAACAAAACAATTAAAAGAAAGAACTTGAACTTTACTTAATTATTATTAATGTTTCTTGAAATAATTTAAACAAATTAAATAACCTTTTTATTTAAAGATTAAACATTTTTTTAAATTCAAATTATCAATATTAATATTAATTTTTACATTTTTTTATATGTTATCTGATCAGTAGTTAAAAGTATGTTTACAATTTCATTACTGTAATCGATTTTTTAAATTTTAAAGTAAAATAAGTATTATTTATTTTACATTTATATTTATTTTTATGTATATATGGTACGTTTTACTATGGTAATTTTAATTTTACTACTGTTTTAATGTGTTTTTGTTGCCGATAATTAGTTTGATACAATAATTTTGACTTTTTTTTTTTTAATCCGAATGCTTCTTTCATACTTTAATTACTTTTTTCACACATTCAATAATTTTTTTTAATTAAGAAAATTAATCACAATCGGGAGTAAGATTGTAATTAAGGGTTGTAGTTAATTTATTGAAAAATTTTGATATGAACTTTAGCAATACAATTTAATAGAACTTTTAACAATATAATTTTTGAAAGGCTGTAATTTATTCTGATACGAGTTCCTATAGTGATCCACTTTGATCAAAGATTATGGAATAATCTGTGGGATTACCCAGACTTCATTAAAAGTTCCTTAACTTCTGTCTGGTCTTAAATAGCGCCATGAACTTTCCACCTCATCAAAGTCAGGTGATTTATGCAACACGCAAAATCGCATAATAACCCACCAGATACCATCCGGTTCGCTTCTAAAGTTCTCTTCGAACAGAGCATGGAATAATAGAGATTCTACATTGTCGACCCATTCTCTGCTAATGCCGGTCACGGTCATTGTCTCTCGATGATAGATCGACATTGGGTGCAAACGATAATAGCGATTCATTTGGAAGAGGAGAAATCCACGGACAACTCAACTCTCTCTAAAGTGCACGTTTTGTTGTTGAGAAACAAAGTTTGTGGTAGAATGGGATTCGTTGTCGTTAGGTAAACCTGGGCAGTGAGGAATGATGGCGATAATATGGTTCATCGGGAAGTTTTCCGATTTTCGAGGATTTTTAGATGTAAATTGAATTACAGAATTCTTGAAAAATTGAATTAATTACTAATGAATTATTAGCAAACAAGCTCATGAACCTCAGAAATATACTTTTAATTAAGTACTTTGATGAATAATACTAATGTATGATATAGGTGGAGATAGGAGATATAGGAGGATATGAGATAGGATCTAATCTGTAAATTTTAACTCACTGATAAATATTACCATCCTATTATTTTAAAAAAAATATTTTAATCACCATTAATTAGATTGTGTTCTTTTGTGTGTCTAGAACCATTTTAATTGTGTGTTTTTTTTATATCTTTTAATTCTTGTCATTTTTTTTTATTATATAATATTTTATTATTTTTTTTCTATTCTAACTTCCTTTTTATTTGTTTTTTTTACTTTGCTGTAACTAAATAAATAAAACATTCTTGTGTATTATTTATTGTTTTTAAGATATTACTTTGATCATCTATGAATACCACATTATTTTTAATCTTTATTTCTTTATTATTGATTAAAATTTATTTTTAATTAAAAAAAGCCAACTTTCTAATTTACATGAATATTTTACTGTCAAATTTACTTTATTTTACAGTAAAATTAAATTAATTTTGCAGTCTTTTGGGGTTTTTTTATATTAAAAAATAGTATGCATTTTTTTAGATTACCAATCAATTAATTTTCCAGTGACTTTTAATATACAATGAAATACTGTTATATCCAATAATAAATATTATTTCAGCATAATTTTTTTAACATTTTCTTAACAAAACTATGTTAAATATATTTAAAATATAGTAAATTAAAAGAAAATAATAAGAAATCGAAAATTAAGAAAAAATTACTTTACACTAACAAAATATCTATGTATAACAGCAAAAAATGTAGCATTTGATTTTATTACAGTTTATTAATATAACCTGAAGCTCCACTATTTCTGGACATAGAATTCACCAGGTTTTGCATTATATTTAAAGTTCTTAAATACAATTTCATTACATTTTTGATAGAACTAATTTCACTTTTTTATTTAAACAAAAAGAGATTATCAAGACTTTCGAAAGAAGCATCTGTTTTTTATATTTTTTTAAAAGATAATTATTTATGATTTCCACGAAACGCTTACGGATCAAAAATATTTGTCTTTTTACATTACTCACCGTACCAGCAAATCGAATTGGGCATTTTCTGTTTTTAAGTGCACTTCAAATTGTAAGGAAGTAATCACGTTTTCTCTTGCGATTACACTTTTGTCTTCTGATGACTCTTAAGGAATGCAATAAAGGGAAGGGGAAAAAAGCATACGCCAAACGATTTCAAAAGGCCCGATTCCTTTAAAGACAGCAACTTCTACTTCTACTACCGAATTCCACTCTCTGCCGGAATGTTGTCTGTCACATAAAAAACAAAAGTTCGTCTGCAGAGAACCAAAGGAACAAAAAGGAAGTAGACGAAACAAAAACAAACGTATTTTTATCTGATAAAAAACTGCACACATATACATACCTATATATATAGAGAGATACATATAAAGAGGACGATAGAGCGCGTTGAAAAGATAGAAAGTAACATGAAGATTTATTTTGGAGTGGTTTCAATACGAATAGATTACTTCCCTTAAGGTCGAAAGCTTCCAAATTGCGTGTTCGTTTCAGACGATGTGTTTGCTCAATTGAGCATAGAATGTAAAATCCAGTAATATATTCCTTCGCACGCAAATATGCTGCGAAGAACTTTTTGTTTGGTTTTTGTTTTCTCCTTTGTAAACCCTCTTACTTTCAATTTAAATGTCAACAGCTAGGGGATAAGGTGTTTTTTATGGCGACGGAGAGCTTTTCGCAATGATATTTTCTTCCTGTTTGCAAATATATGTCTCCATTTAATTCAAACTTTTCTGTTCTCAATAAGGGAGACGATGATAATTTTTTTCTCCTGTCCGCTTACTCTGTAAAGGAATTGATTGTTCATTTCTTCCGTATTGCGGAATTAGTTTTTTAACGATTTTTCGGAGCAAGGAGTGATTTGCAGAATTAGTTTGAAAGCTTTGATTAAGAGAAATCTTATTAATAGTTAAATTGTGTTAAAAAAAATTTTTTCGACCATTAATTATTTTAGAAATGTCTATTATTTTTTAATTGTTTGATAGAGTTGTAATAAAAATAGTAAGATTACATTTTTTTTATTTAATATGTTTGGAAAGGGTTTACATTTTAATTAATGTATTATGCTTTAAAATAGCTCAAAATGACTTGTAAGTTAATACAATATGTACATATTTTCAAGAAATACCAAGAAACGCTTTTTCAAAATGTAAGAATTACAAGGAATTTAAATGTAAATGTTTTTAAATGTGTTGATAATAAATAAAGGTAGAAATTTTAAAAAGATTAAGTTGGAAAAAAAAATAATATTGCCATAATTTTATTCATAGAATATAGACAGTGGCTGCATTAACGGTGAAAAGGGAAAAAGAAAAAAACATTTTCATTTAAATTGATTTAATTAAAAATTATTTATTATAATTCCATAACGTAGGTAATTAAAAATTTATTTATATAACCTCATCTATGCAGTTTAATTTTAATAGAAAAGAGAAAAAAATAAAACTCACTATCTCAATATTTTATAATAAAAAAACTACATTTTATCATGTATGAGAAAATTTGTAAGAGATAAGGAAATCACAACAATAGATTTAGAATTCCATTTTTATTATGAAAATAAATAAATAAATTTAGTATGTCAAAAAGATCTTGGAATTTATAACTTATTTTATTTAATTATCATTAAAATATATTCCTATACTTTAAGTGTCACATGACTATCTAAGTTCTTGATACTTCTTTAAAACCGCCGAAATTTTTATTCAAAGACTGATGAACCAACTGATGATCTTCGCGAACGCGTCAAACAAATTTGGTCTTTCAACCGAAAGCAGACAATCTTTGAAAAGTAGCTGTTCTTTTCTTTCTTTTTCCAGATTAAGGAACCTGTCCCAGGGCAGAAAGAAAAACAAATTAAAGACCGGCCGAAATTCCGCCCAGGATCTTGAATTTCTTTAAAAATTCCACTCCAGACATGCTACAAATTCCTTTTCTTCCAAAAGTGAAGCCCAAGGAAATTTCGGTCATCACTCATTGCACCCTCTTCCTTTTCTACCTCCGGCCCCAGAAAATTCTTCATTCCTTTTTGCATCCAGTGGCGGGAAATCATGAATAATATTCGAAAACCCCTCCATACGTCACAGGCAGCTGACTTTGGGAACGAAATAACTTCTCGCTACGACTGTCGGCCCGGATTTCAAAACATCGCTCTACATGCGAGCCACTTTGCTCAGCGGCGGAAGAAGAAGAAGGAGGAATGGCAAAGGGAAGAAGAAGACAACAAGCAGAGCTCAACAGTAGTTCGTCTTCTTCACTCCGAATGATGAGATAAGCAAGAATCTCTGTCATTACATATGGCTGAAATCTTGGAATCGATTCTTACAAAACAAATAAATAAAGTTTAAATTGTTTGAGAAGATCATATATTTACATTTATTTTAGTTTTAAATATAAATAAATTAAAATATTTAATTGGTCGGGCTGATATACCGGTTACGCATAAAATTTAAAAATTGATAACAAAGCACGTAACGGCAGAGTATCTATAAATTATGTTCATCAGTTATCGCTCAAAACTGAAAAAATAAAACACATTAAAAAATTTTTTTAAAAACTACAGAATTCCAAACGGGATTTTATAAAAAAACAAGTGAAATAAATTTAAACGAAATAAAACCTATTCTAAATTAATTTTTAGGGAGGTAGTAACAAACCGGGTACTAGATTTAATAGGCGAATAGATACGGATAATTTTATTAAAAAGGCAATAAGAATTTGTGATTTAGAGTGGATATATGTAAAAAAACCAACGAATCTTTATTAAACGTAGAAAGATATCAAATATATATTTACTATTTACACTAATCACAAATTTATTGTAGTTAATCGTTAACGATTTCATTTATTGATTATCCATGCATAAAAACACATTTTGGAACAACTCTCCAACGTCTGAAACCTTTTAAAGTAAATCAATTTATTTGAGGTATATTCAACTACAAACGATTTAATTTATTGTTTATCCATGTGCCTCAGCCTACCCACTAAAAAATGAGCACTACGCTGAGCTTTGATCATCTAATCATAAGATTGTTAAGAAATGTATGATTATAGAATAAATTATTCCGTTTGTTGCATATTAAGTTTGAACAATTAGAAAAAATATATTCAACTACTTCGTTTTTGAATAACTTATGTTCTTAATTTGAATTTATTAATACCAAAATTTTATACAAGTATATCCTTAAAAAGATATTTTAAACATTTAAATTTCTTTTTGTCAATATATTAAGACAAAAAAAAATTCGGTAAGCATTGGTCTTTAGGTAAAGAAAACAATAAGCAGCAAACTTTAAAAGATCAATAATTGCTAAATTCAATATATTATTTCTGTCAACATTAAAACAATTTGCGAATAAAGTCCATCCTTTAAAATTAAGTTACGAACAACATTTATCAGTTTCAGTAATTGATTAAAAGGACCAAGTTCTCGTCCGAATTAATGTATTTTAGTAACAGTTCTACAAAGATTTTCATTTCAAATTTCCTTTTCTTTAAGACAAATTTCCGCCAGGATTTCGAGTAAAAGGGTAATTACGCGCTGTCATCTCAGCTTCCTGAAAGCTCTCTGGCCTTGGGCAACATTATCGAGAATGATTTAAACATTCATAACGTAAGTTGTACATGTTTCAGCAAATGGAAATTAATTTACAGTAACTGAAAAGCTCGTAATTTCAAGCCAAACTCAGCAAAAAGGATATTGCTTTGTTAATTGATGGCTTTGTTATGTATTCTTATGAGCACGCATACAATATGAGAAATTACTTTCCTTAGTGATAAAGCGTTTTCTCTTATAAAGCTCATTTTTATATATAAATGATTTTTTTCTACTTTTTCTAGCTTTAAAAGTATAATTAGTTTCATAAATCTGTACCAATGGGGTTATCTTGTGGTACTAAATAACTTTTAAATGGTTTAATATTTACATAAGCTTCCTATTCCGCCTAGGGTGTTTTACATTTTTATCTTTTTAAGTGAGAAAAAAAGAAAAAACGATGACTGCATTGTAGTTTTATCTTAATTCTGGGTTTTCCCCGTGACTTCATAAAAGCGATAATCTAGAAAAGGGAAATGAAAATTTTGTAAAAATAGTTTACAGAGAAATTTAAAAAAAACAATGATATTTGTTTTATCTACTTGGAAGCAACTAACAGAAAATTTGCAACTTATTTTAGTATGAAAGGATAACACGTTTTTCAATATAATTGTAATTTATAACTGTGTTGCAGAAAGTCCTTTATAAATAATTTTCATTCATTTTTTAAGTTTATATGACTCCATCTATTGATAGATATATGCAACTTAAATCTAAAAAAAACTAAAATTAATTAAATAAATTTAATTACTGAATTAATATTTCAATAAACTATATTAACATCAAGTGTCATTCTCTACAAGTTGAAAAAAATGTATTTGAACTTGAGTGGATGAATAAAAAGTATTTTATGAACGATTGAAAACTTGAACAAGATATATATAGGGAGAGTGTGAGCTAATTGAAAGAATTGAAAAATTACTGTAAAACGAACGAAACGAAAAATAAAGTACTTAATAATTTTATTTTGCAGAATTTCAATTACTTTTCTTTTTTAGATTTACGTCCTTTTGATTCCTTTTATCTTAAAATTAGTTAAGAAATACTTTCCTAACTTTGAAAATTTGTTATGTACATTATTTCTTGTGACTTCAGTTTTTTTTTTTTTTTTGGTTAGCATTGTTGATTTTCGAATCTGTTTTTATTAAAACAGAAATTTATATATATTTTTCTTTATAGAATCGCGGGTAAGGCAGTAAAATTTTCTTTGATTTATTTGTCTCTCATCTATTACTATCTATGAGAGCCATAAATATATATTTTCGTTCTATTTCTTGCTATTTACCTTCTTCTAATTTTTTCCTCTATGTATTAAAATAGGCTAGTTTTATTATGAATCACGTGACATTCTAGGAGTTTATTTTGCACAAGTAATTTTATGAAAAAATATATTTCATAAAATGGCTAAAATTCAATGACTGATTAAAAAAGCATATTTTAAACTAATTTAAGCAATTAAAAATTTATTTCGGTATTAAAAGCGTTAAATAACTTGTGGTATTAAAGTTTTCTATAATATTATATTAATATAGAAAAATGAAAGCATGTTATCTTTTATTGTTTGAAATTATTCTTTATATTAGAGGATAAATTTTTTTTGATAGATTAACATAACGTGCAGCGAATTAAAGATAATTAGTTTTAAAAGTATTACATAAATGAAATGTGTCCTTATGTTCATAAAATTATGTGCATTATTTTATAAAATCAAATTTTACTCTAGTTTTCATAAAATAATATTTTACATTCAAGTAAAAACATTTTCAAAAACAGAATTTTTTTTAGTTTATTTTAAGCAATTCATTTTTAAAACAATTTTTATAAAAAAAAAAATAAACAATTTTTTGTCTTAGAAATGTTTTTTTTATCTCAGATAAAATAATTAACTTTGTATTTTTTACCATTTGAAAATTTTGTAGTATATTTTATGTTTTATAAGTATATATTTTTATAACTATATATTATAGGCATATAAGTATTTTTATAAATTGTTCATAGTTTATTTATAGCATAAATTTTTATAGTATTATTTTTTTTTACTATTTTGTAATATTAATCTATTATGTTACCATTTAAACACAACACATTATATACTGTAATTTCTTGAAGTAAAGTTTTCAATTATTCTCAGGTATGACAAATTATTACTCATCAGTAATAGGAGAAAAAAAACATTCGGAAGCATGCTTTGCTGTTGTTGGAATGTAATGGACAGGGAATCGTCATTTTATTTACACTTTAACATTGTCCTTTTGAAAGTAAACGATTTACTAAGTAATTTTGGACTTTTATTGTTATCAGCTATGAAAAATTTATTTGCAGCATTTTATTTGCATTTTTAAGAAGAACCTTTGCATATATAAAATCACCAAGTTAATTTATTGTAAGATTGTTAATTTAGTTGAAGTTTATAATAAAAGATACCAAACAAAAAGTTTCGAAAAACATTTCTCCTGCAGCTGTTTGTGATGAAAGGAATGTCATTCCTGTTCCCAAATGCCCTTTCTCCCAACTTTAAGTGGCAAAATAGATTTCCTGACAGTGTCAATTTGAAATTCGGTAAGTGACCAGACAGAAAAAAAAATCCATGACATAGTTCACCTCATATTTCTCGAAAATGGAACAATCAAAACATATCTTCACAGAGACCGAAATGAACTGAAGGAAGTCTTTAAGAACTAGAACTACAAAAAAGGCTTGAATCATTCTATATGTTGCTTTTAAATATGTTAAAATTTCTAGTATCAAATTACCTGTTGCAATTGTCGTTTATTTTACATGCATTTGTTAATAATGAGTTTTTTTTTTTTTAAATTGGTGAAATAGGTTACATGATTCTCGAGAACATGAAAAAAATACGATAAATGCTCACAAAAATCTAATTCTTTTAAAAATAAATCATTCTGTTTACAAAAATTGTATACACAAAGAAACACACTTAGGTTTTGAAAATATTCGTGCATTTCTTAAATGTTACTTAAATGGTTTATATGTTTCAATTCCCTTAAAAGACTTGAAGAATACGTAATCTAATTAAATTATAAACGATCTCTTAAACATTTTTAATTAAAAGCATTTATCAATTTTACTCGCTTTTATCTATTAAAAAAATATTCATAATCTTAAAACATTTTTATAATGAATACCATAAACGTACAATAAAACTTTTAGTTTCAGGATTTTTTTTCTCTAGAATAGGTTGATTTACGAACTTTTCTGTTCAAAGTTTTATTGTGTAATTAATCTTTATAAAAAATCTTGTTTATCAATGATTAATGAAAAGTTTCTGTGCGTTGCTTAATGTTTTAATTCTGTAACGTTTCGGTCTACTCTAAACCAATAACGGCTTCAAGAAGAGGGCCACTGTCCTGTTCATGAGAGCACTTTAATTTTTACTTACAAGCATTATATATATATATATATAGAACTCTGGGTTAATATAAAATTATTTACAAAAAAAAATGGAAATGAAAAATTTTAATTTGATTCACAATTGCAGTTCACTCTAAGGGCGGAGATTTGCAGAGTTCTCGCATCTACATCGAAACCTAAAACACGTGTTCTGCGGAAGACCTAATTATCTAAAGGCCCGATGCATGAAACCACGAGGCAGAACTCTCTGTTCTTCTCCAAAACCTTCCTTTAAGAAAATCCGTCAAGAAGGGAATAAGAGAAGTCAAGAAGGGATGAAGAGTAGACATTTCTCAGCTCATGACCTATCACCAGTCACGATGGAATAACTCATGGCGCAGTCCATATTCTATCTCTAATTGTTTCGACTTGTGAAGGTCGCACAGACAATAGCTAATTGCAAGATATATCGTTATTCATGACACTGATTATCTGCTATCAGATTTGAAAGGCAAGATGTTCTCATTAGTATAAAACACTAATTGCATGCATTATAGCCACCCACAACACTGCTTATCTGTCGTCAGATTTGAGGGACAGGTTGTTATAATGTACTTGTCAAAAGACATTGGCAAAAAAGTTTTAGCATTCTTGAGAACGGAATGCCAAAACTCTTCAGGGGAAAAAATACTACAATTCAAACGGAAGTTATTAAAAGGACCAAGTTTAATTCCATTGAAGATTATTAACTGAAATAAGATTTTATCTTAGATTTGAGTAATATAAAAATATAAAACATTTTGTAATAAAGTTTGATAGTTTCTTAGATGTCACGTATGATATAGATTATGTGTTTAATTTCCTCTAAAAGCTTTGAAGAATGCGTTATCTAATTAAAAAATTATAAGCGATTGTTTAAAAATGATTAATTAAAAACATTTATCAATTAATTTTACTCCCTTTTATCTTTCGAAAAAAATTTATTCATCATTTAAAACATTTTTATGAAACAATTATTATTAATAGTTATCTGAAAGCAACTACAATGCATGGCGTTAACTAAATTGGTTTCCTCAAAATAATTAATGTTTTATCTCTGAAACTAGGAAATGGAGTTCTGCTATTATTAAGAGAAATTTTAAAAAAGACTAGTTTAGACTAGCTTAATATAAAGCTAATTCTAGCACGAAATCATAAACATTGAAGTTGCTTATAAGCAATGCAGTTTGTACTAAACTGATAGTATTGAAAAGCGCATTAATTAAAAGGTGAATCAGAGAAAAACTATTTAACGAAATTTATCATTGAATTATAACAAACGCAATGAAGCATTGTTTTATAATAAAGTTTAGAAAAGTACCGTTATTTATTATCTTAACACTCAGTTTCATTTCTGTATACTATCAAAGTTATTAGCTATTGGATTTTTTTTATTTGTCAGCCTATATTTTAGGATTACAAAGCCTGTGTCTCAATGTATTTGGTTAATATATATTGGAGAAAAAATCAAATAACTTTCTCTATATGGCCTATCTTCCTATAAAAGGCGCTTACGCACTCTGCCACAAATGGCAAGGAGTCTCCGAGTTACTAAACACAGTGACGGCAACAAGAGACATTAATCTGAGACCTTCTTCAAGTTTAACGCTATTACAAATAGATCACGAATCGAGCATCTATTGTATTTAGAGATAAAAAAAAAATAAAAAAATAAGTAAGTATTAATCTCGATTGACATAGTTTATTTCTTTTCATCTTTTGTCTATAAATTTATTTTTCTACATATAAAATAAAATACTTTAGAAAACCTATTAATTCATATTAGCCGGTATGCGATTTGTTCTTCCATACATACATGTAACACAAATATATTTTTTTTATCAAAAATGCTCCAATAAGATTTTTCCGTAAGTAATATCGTATCAGCTTTATCTATATTTTTCATCTTAAATATTACAGATATAATACAATACTGGATATAATATGCTACGAATCTTAATATTAAAAATTAATTATATATAGTCAAACACACGAATTAAAACACTCTTTTTTTTAAATACATGAATATGCTAAGTTTTATGTATTTACCATCTTATTGGTAGCATCCAAACCTAACTATGCAAATACTAAAAATTGAATGCCGAAATTAATGATCTATTGTAAATAAAAAGAAAATGCTTAAACCCCAGGAAAATATGCATCCGCTCAATATTTAATGGCAACAGTTTTCTATTATTTGTTTACTTTTAAAGAAAGGATTTAGAATCCAATTTTATTGGATGTTTAAAGCCATTAATTTAAAATCTGAACACAGCTCAGCAAAAATATCAATCTCTTTGGTTGTTGAATAGCAAATCCTTGGAAACTTCCATCTTTAAAACTTGATATAACGTTCCATATTAAAAGGAGAACCATTTCAGGCTTAGAGTTATCCCATTTAAACTTTTCAAAGTCTTAAATCTAACTGAGAATTTATATAAAAAGATTTCTAAATGAAAAGATCTGAACTCGATCGAACACGTTCCATCAATCTTAATCCCTTTATATGTAGTTTTTCAGATGTATCGATTAAAACTTTAGAGACTGTTGTGCAACAAAATCGTTCCCAGATAGGAATGGAATTTACCGAAAGGCAATGCTTTCGCTAATCTCTTCTTCGCTACGAGAACACTGAGAAATTTATTGAAGTATGACCATTATTCAATGTTGGCATTTTGCTTTCATATTGCGATATTGCATTGGAAATTTAGTTAAACTTTTAATCTATTGTTTTTAAATTTATTTAAAGCTAATTATTATAAAATATAAATTATTTGAATGGAATCATGAAATATGTAATTTTATTTTTAAATTATCTAATCAATATAAATCCCAGCAAGAAATTTAAAAGTAACAGCATTACAGGTGCAGCGTTGAAGCATGATTGAAATATTCCTGATTTAAAAATTTGGTTTTAAAATATATATAGATGCAAGTATTGGTTGAAATATTTAAAAAGCGATAATAATTCTCAAGAGATCAATGCCGTGAGATTTAATTTTGTTCTTCTTCATTGGTGCAACAGCACATGGTGGGCCAAGACCGTCTGCCTACAAGCAGATTTCGAGATTGAGATGTTTTCTTTTTTTAAATGATAAGGTTGTCAGCCCTACTCTTGACGCTCTACACTTAAATTGGAACTGGGCCAACGGTTTAAAGTGGACTCCGAGTCAACAAGCATCCATGGCACTGATCACCAGACCACTAAACACTCGACCATAAGGTCCCCTTTTACATTTGTTGCAGTGTTATATTATGGATTTTCAAATCCATAAGTATCTAAGCGTTTATCAATATTCTATAACAGTACGAGAAGTATATAGTATTATGACAATTATTTGTTTATTATATAAAATTTAAATGAAAAAGTTTCTTCTTATACAAATTTATCTACAATTTCTGAAATAAAGAACGCAGTTTCTCAATGAGTCTATAGCACTCTGTTTACTTTTAATTATTTTGGCATCGACAACTGGTCCCTAATTGTACTGAATTTAAATTTAATTTTAATTTCTTTTATTTTGTATCTTACTTTTATTTATTATTAGTATTTTTATCTTTTTTTTGAGTACCATTTAACTTGAATTTTTTGAAACTTTATCTTGTATTTCCACTAACATTAATTAAGCAGCCAATTAAAATTTAAAGCACATCTATTAATTAAGATGAGGAGGTTTAAGGGGTATTCCCCCCTGTTGGTACTTCGTAATCGGTACGCCAGTTGCCAGTTGCCACTGAACGCAGTTTCAATAGGTTATTATTTTCGAAACACTTGGATTGCTAAGAAATAATTAAGAATCAACATTGAGGAAAAGGAAACAAAAAAAACCATGAAAGTTAAAAATCAGAAATTAATTAAACTCAGCAATTAAGAAACCAATTCATTTACCTCTGTTCCAAATTCTTAATGCTGAGGGGAATTAAAAAAACCCAATTCTATTCTGAATAAATTCACACCGAATATTTATAATTACACTTAATCTTACAAAAGGCATCAAAACTTCAGATGGTGACAGAATTGTATAGTTCCAAGCCCACTTTTGAGACCAACATTAATTTTTTTTTTTTTTAAAGTTCAGAATAGGAAACTCTTTTTTATCTCAAAAAAATCTATTCAGTCCCTTAAGGAAACGATAAATGATTTAAGCTATAATGAATTCCAATTAAAAGTCAAATTTTTAATTAATCATTCCATTCACGGGCTAAAGTAGCTTTTTAATTTCAGTTAACTATAACCGAGATTTCTGTTCCCCGGGAGAATTTCAAGAGTGTTGTAGTATTTTCTTTTCAGAATTCCTGCAAGAGAAATTATTTCAAAGAGAATTGCCTTCTTCTAATCGTTGAAAAATGCTTTCCATTTCAAGGTTTTAGCAAAAAGACCCGTCTGGGGAACGGTCGTGCGTTTTTTTTTTTTTTTCACTCCTCGTTTAATGATTTTCTAAAATCAATTAGTTCTATTTTGGATAAAACTTTTCATTGTAAAAAGGTGTAAAAACTTGAGTGGTTTAAACAGAAGTATGTTGCTGTAGACCGATGAAAGGTTAAAGAGTAAAGTCCAAATATTTTTTTTTTATTATTTTATTTTATTTTACTTATTTTTTTGCGTCCTTTAAAAGTTAAAGTAATTAAGTACATTTTGATTAACTGGTAGCTTTTAATTAAATTCTCTGATTTTGCTGTTTTAATTAAGAGAAAAAATTTAATTCCTTTTGTTTTGTAGCTGATGTTCGCTAATTTGATGGAACTGTAAATGAAAAGTATTTGTTCTACGGATTTTCTAGTTATCAGTGGCGTAACAATAGAGTAGCAAGACGGGCAAATTGGCACGGGGCCGGCCAAAGCAGAAAGGTTATGAGTACAGGAAAGGAATGACATTTACTAATATAAAATAAAATTTATTAATTATTGTAGTCGGATATGTCGTTGTTTGGATCTTCGTGTGGTTGAGTTGAGTTGCTATTTATACGCTGTTTCTCCCCCCCCCCTAAAAATCCACCCTGAAGACGCTTCCCTCCTTCTTCAATGATACGGAGCCAAGTCAGACTTCTACCTACGGGAGCTCCAGCACTAAAGAAGCTACCCCTTTCCCTCCATCCATCCATCCATGAGTAGAATACTTATGAGATATCCTACTCAGGATACGCCCAGCAGGACACTGGGAATCAGACATAACAACGACACACAAAAGTATCATTAAATATAGAAATTTCTTTATATGAAAAACAGATTACAGAATCTAAAAATATTTGTTGAAGTTTTCAAAATCTTTTCACCAACAGGATTAATTATGATGCCAAATTTGCATATATAATTAAAGCTGCTAAATTTCAACAACTAAATTTTAAGCATTATAATGATTATCTCTTTTTCCACAAATTCAATAAATGATTAAAACGAAAGTAATATTAAAAAATATTGATATTAAAATAGTTAATTTCATATTTACAAAAGCAATTTTGGCCGCAATTTTTCAGTTTTAGTTATATTTTTTTAATATATCAATGTTAACGGGAATAAATCGTTTTTGAATTCATTTTGGTTACAATCTATACTTGTATTGTCTATATAACTTTGAATAATAGCAATCTCAGAACAATTACAAAGTATCAAATAATGTATCTTCTCTTTTCTTAAGGTTCTTTAATCTCCAGTTTCCTTTAGCAAGCAGGCCCCGAAATTCACTCAGCGCGGACAGACACAAAGCAACTTCTGCAGAGGTGACTTCCGAAACGAGCCACTTCGCTAATTTCATTCATCTTCGCCATTGTTTTCCGCAATTTTCTGGACAAGTATTATCAGCGGAACATTAGCAACCTTAAGGCACCATTCTATTCGGCTGCACTTAGCAATTATCTGTGCACTGTTGCTGAAGTCTGGATAAGTCAACTTCACCGGATAATTGTAATAACAATATCTATTTAAAGTGAGAGAGTGCTTAAAGATTGAAACAGAGAAATTAACGAAATATTTGCATCTTTGTTACAATATAGGTCTAATCTTTTTATAGACAATTTTTTTAAAAGAAAGGAATGTTATAAAATGTGTCACATTTTTAGCATTCTCATGCTATATAATTAAGGAGACCATTATTTATTACTACCATTATTAAGAGACTATTATTTTTTTTTTTACAAAACGGTACCTCTACAAATTTTAGATAATAGTATGTGCATTAAAAAATTTAAGATTTCTTCATTGTTTTAACTATTAATGAAAATAATATGAAACACCTTTAAACTGTAAACCTTTATCACAGAGTATATGAAATATTTCTGGGAAATAATCATTAATAATATTGAGAACTCGATTATCTATGGCATCAAATAATGGAGCTCACCCTAATGGAAGTGTTTATATAATTCTTTTTGTTTCTTCATTTGTGATGGAAGGTTTTTTTAGCAGTGGGGTTATTTTTCGGAGCACAAGAAAAAAAAAATTTGAGGGGTTACTGACGGAATAGATTTTTTCCAAAAGTTTCTTGGCAATTTCTTTGCAATTCCTACTTCCTGATACATCTACGGCTTTAAAGAGTGCTGATGGATGAAAGGAAGTTTTAACTGTGGTCTTCAAAGATTTCCCAAAAAGAGTATCTGAATTGAATTATCTCTAGGATTGACGTTATGCAAGGAGAATTTCTTTTATTACAAGTTGCTTTTGTTTCGGAATAAATGGAAATAAAGTTTTCTTTTTGTCTTTCCGACTTTTGCATTCTTCCTCTAAGTGCATTTAATTGCTTTTTTTTTAATTCAAGTTGGGGATTCCACCAAGTAAGAGGTTTATTTTTTTACTATAGTTTGATTCTATATACTTTAGAGCACATTTTAACAATGCCTTTTTGAAGAATATGAGTAGTTTCATCTAATTAACATCCACTCTATCATTCAACACTACGTAAGTTTAAAAATGTAAGGACAGAAGGTTTTAATTTTTTATGTCCCTCGAAGAGATAACCTTTTTTTAAGAGATAACCGAAGAGATAACCTCCTATCCTTTTTTTATAAATAAAATAGAATAGGAGTATTGAAATAGAATATACAGTATCATCTATGGTTTCTTTTAGAGTTTTTTTTTTAAATTTATGATAGGAATGCTTGTTACTATTGTTTAGTTTAAAAGTTACATTTTTTTTTCACGGGCCTGAATGGCCGAGTGGCCACCGCTCTTGCACTCGGTACCATAGGTTTCTGATTCGAGTCCCGGCAGTGACATGGATGTTTGTAGTGGTTCGGAATCCACTTTAAAGCGTAGGTCCCGGTCTAACATGATCGTACAGCGTACTCCATGCGATCGCACTGTTACTCCGTGTCCGTAGCTTATCTTCAAGCTACATGCACTTCCTGGGTAGTGCTAAGTGAGTAACGTCTGTGCAGAGCTTGCCTTAAGTCATCCAAGACAATTGTCTAAGTGTTTGAGCAGCATTAGAATAAAGAAAAACTTTTTTAAATTTATTTTTTTTTACTTTTCAACTTCTTTATTTTTTTTATATTTTTACTTCTTTATTTATTTTTTTAAACTTTTTTACTTATATATATATTTTTTACTTTTACTTTTGTTTACTTACGAATTGATCTGCTCTTTTGTGCCAATCTAGATGTAAACTTTATTATAATGAACATTTTTGATATGATAACTGATATGAATATTTTTGAAGAATTTTACTGAAATATAAGAACTTTGAATCCAATTCATAATGCTGTAAATTTTTTATGAAGTGTATGAATATTTCAAAAAAATTCAGCTTCATAATTCACCACATGAAAATAAAGTTCGATATGAAGTTTTAGCAGTACAAGTAGTAATTTTAAATCTATTCTGATGAGAGTTATTAAGCAAATCCACTTTTAGCAAATATTATGTATAAATCTCCAGATTCACATAGACTTTATTAGTTTAACATCTAATTTTGATTAAAATTTAGTAATAAGGATTAAATATAATGTTTCAGGTTAATAAAGAACTTAATTAGAATGGAATCATTTAATTTCCTGAATATTCCGAGGCGTGATTCCAGATTTATTATTATATACCCTCCTGTTCCTTTCTGTGTTGTGGTGTCTATCACTAATTTAATGATAAATATGTACTTATAATACGATTTAATATCTTTTATAATTTTTCGCATGAATTTATGTCTTTAAATTTAACTAGCGTATAGTAATAAATAAAAAGTAATGAATTCTTTTCATTAAATTAAAAAATAAATAAATATTTGGAATTCTACATTTTACTGAAGAAAGTACAATATTTATGATAAAAGTTTTAATTTAATTTATGTTGAATAATATTTACGATAAGTTAGTGTTCAAGGTTTTTAATAATCTGCCTTTCACAATTCATTAAATACTTGTAAAAGTTTGATATGGACTTTAGCAGTACTATTTAATAGAACTTCTAACAATAATAATTTTTGAAAGGTTGTAATTTATTCTGATATGAGTTACTACAGGGATCCACTTTGATCAAAGATTATGGAATAATCTGTGGGATTATCCAGACTTCATTGAAAGTTCCTTAACTCCTGGTCTTAAATAGCACCATGAACTTTCCACCTCATCAAAGTCAGGTGATTTATGGAACACGCAAAATCGCATAATAACCCACCAGATACCATCCGGTTCGCTTCTAAAGTTCTCTTCGAACAGAGCATGGAATAATAGAGATTCTCCATTGTCAAGCCTTTCGCTATTAATGCTGGTCACAGCCATTGTCTCTCGATGATAGATCGTCATTGGGTGCAAACGATAATAGAGATTCATTCGGAAAGAGGAGAAATCCATGGACAACTCAACTCTCTTTAGAGTGCACGTTTTGTTGTTAAGAAACAAAGGTTGTGGTAGAATGGGATTCGTCGTCATTTGGTAAACCTGGGCAGTGAAGAATGATGGCGATAACATGGTTCATCGGGAAGTTTTCCGATTTTCGAGGGGTTTCACATATAAATTGAATTACAGAATTCTTGAAAAATTGAATTAGCTGCTAATGAATTATTAGCAAATAAGCTCGTTAACCTCAGAGATTTTCTTTTAATTAAAAATGCTTTGGCAATTAATGTTACTCTAAAGCTCCCAGTTATGAGATGGTGAGTTAATCAGCGAATTATTTTTACTCGCAGATTAATATTATGATCCTAGTTTTAAAAATATTTAAATCACCATTACCTAAATTGTGTTTTTTTTTAGTCTGGAACCATTTTAATTGTGTTCTTTTTATAGCTTTTTGTTCAGGTCAAATTTTTTATTATATAAGCTTAAAAATATTTGTTTTCATTCTAACTTTCTTTATTTATATTTTTTATTTTGCCTTAACTAAATAAATAAAACATTCGTGTGTACTATTTCTGGATTTTAAGATATTAATTTGATCATATCTTTGACCATAAATAAATACAAGAAACACCTGATTTATTTTTAATTTAAAAAAAAAAACTAACTGTATAATTTACAGGAATATTTTACTGTAAAATTCATTTTTGGGTTTTTTTTTTTTTTTTTTATATTTAAAAATAAAATTCAATTTTTTTATATTACTAAATGATTAATTTACAGTGGCATTCAAAAGTTTTCGTATGCTTAGGAATTCCAATGAAATACTGTTATATTCATTAATAAATATTATTTCAGAATGATAATTTATTTTAACGTTTTCTTAATATAACTAAGCTAAATATTTATAAAATATAGCACATTTTAAAAAAATAATAAATCGAAAGTTAAAAAAACATTACCTTACACGCAGAAAAAAATTATACAAAAATTGCAGTATTTCGGTTAATTAAATGCGGTTAATTAATTTCGGTAAATTAGCTTATTAAGAATACCCTGAAGCCTCCACATTAGCTTGTTTCTGGACATATAAAATTGTATTTAAAATCTTTAAATATAATTCTTACATTTGTATAGAACTAATTTTACCTTTTTTTATTTAAACAAAAAGAGATTATCCAGCCTTTCGGAAGAAGTATTTATTCTTTTATATTTTTTTCATAAAAGAGAATTATTTTCGATTTCGACGAAACGCTTACGAATCAAAAATATTTGTCTTTTTACATTACTCAGCGTACCAGCAAATCGAATTGGGCATTTTCTGTTTTTAAGTGCACTTCAAGCTGTAAGGAAGTAATCACGTTTTCTCTTGCGATTACACTTTTGTCTTCTGATGACTCAAAAGGAATGCAATAAAGGGAAGGGGAGAAAAAAGCATACGCCAAACGATTTCAAAAGGCCCGATTCCTTTAAAGACAACAACTTCTATTTCCACTACCGAATTCCACTCTCTACCGGAATGTTGTCTGTAGCATAAAAAACAAAAGTTCGTCTGCAGCGAACCAAAGGAACAAAAAGGAAGTAGACGAAACAAACACAAATGTATTTTTATCTGAAAAAATGTTACACACACAACATATATATATATATATAAACGAGGACGATAGAGGGCGTTGAAAAGATAGAAAGTAACGTGGAGATTTATTTTGGAGTGGTTTCAATACGAATAGATTACTTCCCTTAAGGTTGAAAGCTTCAAACTGTGTGTTCATTTCAGACTATGTGTTTGCTCAATTGAGCATAGTATGTAAAATCCAGTAATATATTCCTTCGCACGCAAATATGCTGCAAAGCACTTTTTGTTTGGTTTTAGTTTTCTCGCTTTGTAAACCATCTTACTTTCAATTTAAATGTCAACAGCTAGGGAATAAGGTGTTTTTTATGGTGACGGAGAGCTTTTCTCAATGCTATTTTCTTCCTGTTTGCTAATATATGTCTCAATTTAATTCAGCCTTTTCTGTGCTCCATAAGATAGACGATGATAATTTTTTTCTCCTGTCCGCTTGTTCTGTAAAGGAATTGATTGTTCATTTCTTACGTATTGCTGAATTAGTTTTTTTTTAACGATTTTTCGAGGCAAGAAGCTAGTTGTCTGCAAAATTAGTTTGAACGCTTTGACTAAGAATAATCTCATCAATAGTTAAATTCTGTTGAAATTTTCTTTTCCATCTTTAATTATTTTAGAAAAGTCTATTTATTTTCATTGTTAGCTAAAGTTGGAAGAAAAAAAAATAGTAATATTACATGTTTTATTTAATATGATTGAAAATAGCTACATTTTAACTAATTAAATATATGTATTATGTTTCAAAATGGCACAATTATAAGAAATTATAATTAAGATAAATTAAATAAAATTATAAAAATTATAAATTAGGTAAATTAATTGGGTTAATGGTAGTTAAGAACATTGTGATATTTAAGAACTTTCTCATGACATTTTGGAAATATACAGTTTTATACGATGTTTTAGAATAAGTAAAATTGTCCTTAATCATTTGCTTTCTTGAATTGTTGATCAATGACACCATATGTAGCTGTTCAAACCAATTAACAACAGTTGAATTTCAGATATTGATGTATGTATGTTGCAATTACCACTTGGTTGGTGGGATTTACGGCAGTCTTTTGACAGCCTTGTATATATTTGATAAAAGTATTCCAGGTTTTCTCCCATAAGATATGAAAATATGGGGTAATTACTTTTGAAAGTTCTTTTGCGAGCCAACAAACACTCTTCTTTACAATTTGTAATATGGTTATATAAAATATAAGGAAAACTATACTACTAGAGTGGTAAAATGTATAGTTGCGGAATTGGTCCAAAACCATATTGCTTTTTTTGTTATTCAATTTTGATCGAAATATGTGCATATTTTCAAAAACCTATAAAAGCTTCTTCAAAATGTTTTAAAATAATCGTAAAGAATTTACATGCAAGTTTCTTTAAAGATAGAAATTTTTAAAAGATTAAGTTGAAAAACATGAATACTTGCATAATTTTATTCATAGAATATAGATACTGACAATATTAACTGTTAGAAGTGAAAGGGATAAAAGCATTTTCATATAAGTCAATTACCTTATGCATTATTGAATTGTTTATTATAATTCGATAAAGCAGGTATTTAAAAATTAATTTATTTATATAACTTTATCTCTGCAGTTTAATTTGATTAAAATTAGAAAAAAATTTAAACTTCCTACCACAAAAAAAAAAAAAATTACCACAAAAAATTAAAATTTTATCACGCATGAGAATTGAAACGAATAATAGAAAGCATACACAACAGAACGCAATAGAAAACATACACAACAATAGATTCTATTGTTAGATTGAATTCCATCTTGGTTGTATTCCAAAAAAAAAAAATGAATAAATTTTAGTATGTCAAAAAGAACTTGGAATTTATAACTCAATTTATTTAGCTATCATTAAAATATGTTCTTATATGTTAAGTGTCATATGGCTATCCAAATTCTTGATACTTCTTTAAAACATTCAAAATTTTATTCAAAGACTGATGAACTTCACGAACGCGTCAAACAAATTTGTTTTTTCAACCGAAAACAGACGATCTTTGAAAAGTAACTTCTAGTAAAGTTACTCTAAAAGTAACTTGAAAAGAACTGTTCTTTTTTTGTTGTTGCCAGATTAAGGAACCTGTCCCGGGGCGAAAAAGTAAAACAAATTAAAGACCACCGAAATTCCGTCCGGGATATCGAATTTGTTTAAAAATTCTGCTCCAGACATGTTACAAATTCCTTTTCTTCGAAGAGTGAAGCCCAAGTAAATTTTGGTCATCACTCATTGCACCCTCTTCCTTTCTTCCGACGGCCCCAGAAAATTCTTCCTTCCCTTTTTGCATTCAGTGGCGGGAGATCATGAATAATATTCGAAAACCCCTCCATACGTCACGGGCAGCTGACTTTGGGAACGAAATAACTTCTCGCTATGACTGTCGGCCCGGATTTCAAAACATCGCTCTACATGCCAGCCACTTTGTTCGGCGGCGGAAGAAGAAGAAGAAGACAACGAGCAGAGCTCAACAGTATTTCATCTTCTTCAGTCCGAATGATGGGATAAGCAAGAATCTCTGCCATTACATACTGCTCAAACCTTGGAATCGATTCTTACAAAATAAATAAAAAAAGTTAACTTTTTTACAGAAGATCATTTACTTACATTTATTTTAAGTTTTAAATATAAATAAATAAAAACATTTAATCGGTTTGGCCGATATACAGGTTAAACATTAAATTTCGAAATTAATCTAACAACAAAACACGTAACGACAAAGAAAAAAATTTATCAATATATTATATTCATCAGTTATCGTTCAAAACTGAAATAAGATTTTAAAAAAATAATAATAAAAAACTATAGAATTCCAAACGATTTCATAAATCACATGAAAGAAATTTAAATAAACCAATAAGAATAGGTTGTGCAAGAAATTTAAATAAACCATTAAGAATACTTGTGAAAGAAATTTAATAAAATAAACCAGTATGTCCAATGCAAACGGACCATAGATCCAATGATCCAAGACATTAGTGATACACTCTCTCCAAAACGATACAAATATATTTTATGGGCCATAAAAAAATTATGTTATTCCTTATTTAATTTGAATATATTTACGAGTTACTCAGTGAAGGAGGGATGGTGATTAGGTAATTGCTTTCTAAAGAACTACCGCAGACAACTGCCTCGCATTTGTTTGTAAGTATTCTTGTGAATTAAAGAAAGTGAATATTAAAGAAAGACTTATTTTTTAACCAAACATCGTAATACATTAAAACTCCTCGTCTCTTTGTATGTTAGTCAGCAATTTATGACAATGGGGCACAAAAATATACACATCCACTGATCCTACTACCAATTTTGATAAAATATATATTTAATCGTTTTAACATATAACATTCATCCATTTTATAGTTATAAAATTGTACATTCTACAATATTTGTAGTGTTTAAATTACAATAAATTGTGGTTGGTGTAAAGAATAAATATTTCTATGATATATTTCTATGTTTGGTAAAGATTCGTTGGTTTTTCTATATATATATCCACTCTAAATTACAAATTTTATTTGCCTTTTGTATATAAAATTGTCTATATCGATTCGCTTATAAAATCTAGAACGCAGTTTACTGCTACTTTACCATCAAGAAATCTACTGTGTGATAAACTTTCAAGTTACTAAGATATTGATATTGAGAATTTCAGATATCTTGGTGATATCATACCAGACCTTAGACTTGGTGGCATCTATTTGCCTATTTCAAAAGATCTTACAAGCGTTTGAGATGGTTTGAATCGTTTCAGAAAGATACTAGTTGGAATATTGAACATTTAGTCACTGCTTATGTTGACCCTTTTGGAAATAGACTGAAAACGATTTCCAGAAAAGGAGAAGGAGGAAAAGAAAGAAAAAAAAACAAAGAGAGAAAAGAGCAAAAAAATTTAGTAAAGTTCTTTTTTGCAATAAAATACGCCACTTCAGTCTATAGGTAATTTAATTATTAATAACTTGAACACGACAAACCACATCTTGGAACTTATGAAACCATTTAGGTACATCAATTGATTTGACGTATATTCAATTACAAAATGATTATCCCCAGATGGCACGTATAATGGGAATGTTCTTTATATTTCTACTATTATCCTTTATACTTCTCCTTTTATTGTCCTTTTTATTGCCTTATATGTATTAATTTTTAATAAAATAATTAATTTCAAAATTAAAAGCTGTAATAAATACTAATATTTTTCCGAAATAATTCAAAATTGATACTTCATATATTTTAGAAATCGCCTCTTATTTTTTAATAAAATATAAGTTTTAGTGGAATGATTAATGCCTTTTTAGAAATTGCTTTATATATTTATGATTTATTAGCCCACACTCTTGTACGGATCTTATAAATTAAGTATATGTATAAGGTATAAGATTAAGTATTGTATAGTTTCGACAATGTCCAAAGAAGGTATGCTTTGTTTTTGATGTAATTTTTACTAAACGATGTGCATTACTCAAGAGACGGATTACTTAATATTTTTCATTATAGTGCATTAATCAATAGAAGATTACTCCATTTTAGGGCATTACTCAATATTATTTTTCAATAAGGTAACTCCCGGTCTTACACTACCCAGAAGATTCAACAGAAGTTGAATGAAGTAGGATAAGAAATTCTATCTGATTCACCTTATCTTCCAGACATAGTCCCATCCGGTTATTATTTTTTAAGTCATTTTAGCATTTTCTTGTTGGCAAAAATTTAAGAAATGAAATTCTTTCCCAACCACAAAAAGTTCTTCCAAAATGCAATCAAAAAGTTGCGCGACAAATAGTTAAATGTCTTAAAATGATGGATAATATATTAATGATTAAATATTTGTAACAATAATTTTTTCCTTTCGAAATTGTCTACCTAAATCCTACAAATATTTATATTGAATCTGATTTATACAAAAAGAAAATGCCATTTCAATGTTCTTAAATTTGACATTCATGTTTATATGAGACGCTGCTATCCGAAATTTAATCCAAATACTATTTTTAACCAAATTTCAAAATTTTGTCTGTTTACAAATGAAATTTTAATTATAAAGTTTTGCTAAAATGTAGTAGATTTTTTAAGATGATATTCGGATATACATGTTCTTTCATAAAAATTAAAACAATTGAATAAATTTTCTTTTACATGCAAATTACAAATCTATCGATATAAACAAAAAATTATCGTTTCATTGCTATCGGAAGAATATGTTAAGCATGTTTTCAACTGTCACGTGCATGTATTCGACATCCTTTCACGAGGCTTTCATAAAGGTGGGCAACTACTCCCTTCGCAAGTGATGTCATTCATATGTTAATTTGTGGTTACCGAGATCGCATGTTAATTTGAATTTCCTCGTAGAAGGTCCAGAATTAACAAAATCGATATTAATATTTGATGATGACGGTTTTCTCATTTCGAATATAATCAGACTTCAAAAATTATTTACATTTTTTATTTTTTTTATTTTTTTTTTATTCATTTCAACAGCTCAATGTTTACACCAAGAAAAGGACGATTGAAACGATTGCATGGAATTTTAATCATGTTGTGATAATGTATAGAGACAAAAGCAAAAGTCATTCATTTCTTCTAAAATATTTGAAATAAGACATTAATTTTATATATTAAAAAGTTACTTTTAACAATGTGCAGCATATTTATTTTGTATTTTATTAACATCGTATGTAGTTTTCAGTTTTGTAGTGTGTAGGTTGGGCAACTGGATTGTAACTGGATGTGGTTGGGTTGAAATACTTGAGGCACAGGTTGGATAACACACACTTTAATTACATACGCACAAATGCCCCAAGCATACAATTAGAAACATACAATATTTAACACATTTTCAAACGTAAAATAATGGATTCGTGGAAGGATTCCACTTCTAAACCGAAAGCCCGATATTCAGGTACGCGCAGAGTGTGCGAAAGATAATTCCTCTCCGGGTGAGAATCTGTAGGACAACTGACCATTTCTCCTGAACGCTACATGCTACAAACTACTACAGCCTGAATAACAATAAAAAATAAATATGTTGATTGTTAAAATAACTTTATATTTATCTGTTATTTACCAATTATTATCAACACTGTTATTTATTAAAGTATAGATAAAATTAATGTATGTTGTAAACTCTTTAAAAGTAAATGATTTATAAAAACTTTCATAAATATTTTCAAATATTTTAAATACATTTTATGAGTAGACAAGGTAAAATACATGGGCATTGTTTTTATGTTCTACTTTTATGAATTTTATTTTAAATTAAAAAGATTAAAAATGATCAATGATGTATTTCAGCTAATAGTAAAAATATGATTAATAATAACGTTAAATATGTATTTTTTTCATAATTTGGTTCAATAATTTTTAATATAATATTTAAAACTTATTTTCTGTTATTCAAAATTTAATAAAAACATGTCACAGTGGAACATTTATCGTATATAGAGTTATACTTGTATATTAATTTAGCTTCTAACATATAGAGATTGAAGTTTAATTAAAAGCGACATCTGCGTTATTAAAATGACAGAATTTTAATTCACTTTCTGACAGCTTTTTAAATATTAATATTGATTAAAGGACATTAAAATTTACTTCAGAATCAACATCTTTATCGACAATGAAACTTCACTCTTTATAACAAAGAAACAGAGCATTTGCATTATCGGAAACATTCAAGCTTTTAAATTCACTAATTATTCGGACTGTTATTTTATATAAAGGAAGATTTTTCATTTCAATTTACATTAAATTTGAAAAACTGTTGCTTGGATTAAGAATTTATTAATTTAGTAACTTTATTCCCAAAACTGTTATAGTCAGGATTGATGTTTACATTTATTCAGAAATTTAAATATATTTGAAAATTTTTTTTAATTAAGGAAAACTAAAGAAACTAAGATCATTACAAAAATTAAATTTTTAAAAGTAATATATACTTCATGTGAAATATATCTGATACAATATTGCTTCAGAAAATATGTAATTTGCAAAAAATCAAGTTACATCCAAAAAATATTCAAGACCCTTTCTTTCAGTATATAAAAATGAGATAATTATAAACGTAATAGAAAAAAAAAAGCAACAGTGCAGTATTATTTCAAAATAATGCAAAGCAGAACTTGAATTGAAAGTGGACTTAGTGGTGGATTAAACTTGATTTGAAGTTGTGGCTGAATTAACTTGATTTGAAGTTGTAGCTGAATTAACTCGATTTGAAGTTGTAGCTGAATTAACTTGATTTGAAATTGTGGCTGAATTAACTTACTCGATTAACTTGATTTGAAGTTGGGACACGATTAACTTGATTTGAATTTGGGACTCGATTAATTTGATTTGAATTTGGGACTCGATTAACTTGATTTGAAATTATCATTTGTGAGACTAATGATGCATAAAATAAAATTTTAGCATGAATTGTTTAAGTATTTCTTTAAATAAGTTATGTTAACAAAACTATAGATAAGTGTTTAGTTATTAAAAACATTTGCAAAGTCAAGAAGTTCCTCTAGCAGAGCAGGTATTTTAATCCCATAAATATTCATAGGTATTAAAATCCAAGCCTTAAAAAAAGGAATTGCAAAATATTTTTATTTTAGAAAAGAATTCTCATCTAAAAAAAGATTTCATTTTTAAATACGGGCTTCTAGGTAATACCCATCAAAGAAGTCAAATATAAATCTCGTTTGTAGCGAATGCTCAAATTTGGGCCTTAAAAATATAACCTATTGCCCACCCTGGCAATAATAAATAGGGATACTTTTCCTTTCAACCCATAAAAAAAGGGGAAATTGTACCGAACTTCCGCCATAAAATCCCCAGTCATCACAAACACAGTAAAGAAAACATTGTCACGTAAATAGCCATATTGCATAAACTTCGGGTGCCCGCCACCTGCGTATTTTACTGCGTATTCGAAAACTCGTCAAGTTTCTTCAGGTGAAAAATTACTGTGCTACTAAAATTCCTCAACGCTTCCAGCTAAAATTCGTCGTAAACTGGGAAAGGTTTTATAAGTTGGCTTGAAAACACCATGGGAAAAAAAAGAAGGGTCTGTATCTGTTGAAAAACAGATCCCTTTTGCAAACTAGAAGATTATGCTTGTTTACTTACGCGACTTGGGTGTTTTTTTCCTGGTCTAGTTCTGATGCCAATGATTTTTTTCTTGAATTTAAATGCAAATTCGATGTTCCGTGGCAATAAACTTTTTGAATTATAGCCTGCAGACGAAAGTACCTTATAAAATATATTCTAACTTATTACCTTCAATGAAAATTCAATTCAGCATGTTGAAGTTCTATTGAAATTGAATTTTTCCGCAATAGCATGAGATTTCGAACGCGCAAGGGATACTTTATTTTAAATTTAAATATATTTATTTGTTAATTATTCGTGGGTCAGTTTAACTTTTATATGTAATGAATGACTGTGAATTTGTGATTTCTTCTATTTCAATCGAATGTGAAAATTTCTAAAATTGTCGAAAAAAAAGATATATTTTATTGCTATAAATTATTTACGCTCTGACGCACGGCGCTCTTGGTTTTGGATTCGAATCTTGGCAGTACCATGGTTATTTATAGTGGTTCGAAATTCACTTTAATCCGTACGACTCCGTCTAATATGACAACTACTATACTACACCACACCACACCACATCGCTGCGCTTAGAGCTGAGTTGCCCTTTACAGCTTGGGAATGATGTGGAGGAGTCTGATTGGGCTCTGTAACATTCAACGACTAAATGTGACCGGGACCTAAGGCTTAAAGTGGATTCTGAAATGCCACAAAAATTCATAGCACCACCGAGATTGGAACACGAAATCTGTGGTACCGTGCGCTAGTCACTATTTCTTCAATTTACTATATATTTAATTTACTAATTTCACAAAAAAGGAATTTCTTTTTATTCTGTTTGAAAAAATACTTTTAATGCTTGAGTGCCTATTCTGTTGGAAGGAAGTGGGATGTCATGAAGTAAACAGCAAAGTAAAAATAACCTTTTCTCCGGCACTTTGCTCTTAAGATTTTCCTCGAATTAGTTTTGACTTTGAAAGTAAGAATTTAATACAAGCTCTTCGTTTTCTTGTTTCTAAATCAGAAAACATATTTCTCAAGAAATTAAATACAATACGGAGAAAGTATTTTTCTTACTAGTTTGTTATTTTCACCATGGTTTACTGACCCAAGAGAAATCGTTTCTCATGTTCAAAATTTAGTTCAACTAGTGTTGCACTCAAATCTCCAGTGATCAAAGCTGGATTTTATTTTAGGGTCACAATCAATGTTTTTACTGTTTTAAAGTTAAAATCTACAGTAATGAACCTAACGAATAATAATTTGATATTTGTTTTTGCATTATTTGCTATTGTTTTGTACGTTATTTGACAGACAATTCTAGAAAATTACCCTCTTTAATATTTATTTTAGAATAAATAAACATATTTACGAGAATATAAAAATATTATTTTTAATAAAATAAAAATTATAATTTAAATAATAATAATAGTTTTCTAATTTACAAACTTGCTATATTAATATAATTATATTTAAACTGTTAATAATAATAATAATAATAATTAATCTATGTTAAGGTCTCCTAATAAAACCCACATACTCCAGTAGACTGTAAACAACAGACACTAACTCTTTTATTCCTAAACCAAACTCATTCTCCGGACAGCATTTTATTTATCATTTTTTTTGTGCTCGTTAAAACAAAGCTCACGCCCACGCAGATGAGGAAGTTACAACTTTTTAGGCTTAGGCTTACATTTACATTTTTTTATAATAAATTATTGTCCTAGTATCATTTATATTCAGTAGGCAAAAAATTATTAATAATATTAACAATTGCTTAAAACTTCAATTAAACTGTAATACTGTACTAATTAATAACTATTGTAAAAGTGTTATTGGTAAAAATATCGTATTTGAGATAAAAACCATTGATATGGATGTATTAGAAGAATTTAAATCGGCTATTTTAAATGTCAAATTGAGATAAACTTCATAAATTTTTAACTGTTGTTTTTATTTTCTTGTTTGTTTATTATTGTTTAGTGTTCAAAACCAGAGCTACTAATTAACGTTTATATAAAGAGTTATATATTTCACATCAGATTTGCAATATACTGATTAATTCATTCCGAACAGAAATATAAATATAATTTATATTAAAAACATTAATTATATTATCAAAATAAGTTTATTAACTATTAAATTAATGAATACTAAGTTAAAGTGATTTAACAAAAATAAAATTCCTTCGTGTGACGTTTGTTCACAATATTTTTGAGTAATTTTTACTGTCATGTAATATTCTATTGTCATGAAATATTCCGTTGTAAAATGAAGGCTGCAAACTTCTTATTACCTCTCAAGGTAGGGCGAATATTAAGTACAAAACAACAATTAAACCAATGATAACTGAACTGTAGGTCTTCCTTTTTTAAATGGGATCATGGCACTGTTGTCAACACACGTTTCAGGAAATTTGAATAATCCACATAGATTGCAAATTTCATAGTATGCACATGACAGCAGCGTCAAAATCTCTCCTTTCGAGGAGTTTTAGTACTAATTTGTTCGGTGTGGTGTTTAATTCATCTCCCCGTGTATTCATTCCACTGTCAGTATATGAAATTTGATTTGCCTTCATTCCGTTCATTAGTTTTAGCTGCAGATGCCTCCAAACAGGGAAAGTTATATTATGACTAAGCTGTATTATTATTCGTGGAAAATTAGCTAAAATTATAAATGTATTAATATTGCAGGTAAAGGAAAAATATAATTTTTGAATATGAATAAATGCTTTTTTTTCTAATGTGGTAGAGTAACTGCATACTTATGTGTATGTGATTTTTTTTTTGTCTTTGAAGTTAACTCACACAAAATAATTAGAAATAAATTTTATACGTAACTATAAATATATTATTTTTCTGCTATACGAGATATAGACATTGAATAATTAATAAAAATTATTTATACATAATTATTTTTACATTTGTTGATTAATTTTTGCATGGGCAGTAAATCGCTGTGAATGGTTAGTTAATAAGTTATTGTATTTTTAATTCGAAAATTTGATATGAACTGTATAATAATATGAGGTCAACATACAACTTCAAGTTGAGTATACAAATCGGTTCAAAAACTCTTTAGTCATGGAAATTAACAAATAGAAAATTTAATGAATTTTCAGCCAGGGCATTACAATCAGAACAAATGTTAAAATCATTGCTTAATTGTAGTAATTATATTGAATGTTTCTAAGATTATATTCTGATAAATTTAAATAAAATCAATAACATATAATTGATTTTCTTAACGGTTTTTTTTATCCGGTTCATAAGTCACTTTGATCCAATATGCACTCGGTTGGTCTTAATAAGTCTGTGCATCTCATTTAGAAAATTTATTTACCTATGTTAAATTTAAAAATAAATAATTAATTAATTATAAAATTGCAACATAACAGTGTGTTCGGTAAATCTAAAGATATATTTTTTCGAATATGAATGATTGATTTTTTTTAATATTTACTTTTCAAATATACTTAGTAATCGTAAATTGACACAGTTTACTTCTCTTAACATATAAATAATTTTTGTATGGGAACTAAATCTGTACATCGTAGTTAATAAATTATAATATTTTTAAATCGCAAATATGAAATGAACTACTTATGTATAGCAATATTTGTCTAATTTTAATTTCTAGACATAAAAAAATATCTTGCAAACTAATAATCCATATTAACAAGTTTACGATTTGTTATTACAAAACTAAATATAACACAAATATTCTGTTAACAAAAAAGCTCCGATAAGACTTAATTTTCATTCAGCAATATCGTATCAGGTTTATCTTTTCGTTTCATTCCGGATATTTCAAATACACTCATGTCCATAAATTAAGGATAATGAAGTTCAGGCAGAAAAAGAGACAGAAGTAAAACAAATTTGACTTATTTGTAAAGTCTATTTATTAAACAAAAGGTAAAGAGCACAAAAAGATGCAATATGTTTAACATAATTAATAAAAATTGCGATTTTTACTCCCTAGAGCAAATTTCAAAAAAGAACCTATTTACAAAAAACAGTATAACATGGTTAGTATGATGGTTAATATGGAGTATGTCTCCCGGACGATGCAATACAGGCCTTACAACGCCTAGGCATGCTGAGTATCAAATTATCAATCAGATCTTGGGGAATATTACACCACTCATCAAGCAATGCCCTCCGAAGTTCCGGTTGACAGGTGGGAGGAGGTTGACGGGCCGCAATTCGTCGGCCAAGCATATCCCACACATGCTCTATTGGATTCAAGTCCGGTGAGTATGCTGGCCAATCCATACGGGTGATATCGTCCAATTGAAGGCATCCATCTACAATGTTTGCACAGTGAGGACGGGCGTTGTCATCCATAAACAGAAATTCAGCACCCATGGCGCCCCGAAACAAACGTACATGTTGTTCCAGAATGACATCCCGATAGATGTGGTCGGTCATCGTTACACTCTGAACATGCAGGTCAGTTCTGGAACCAAGAATAATACCTCCCCAAATGAGCCATCCTGCACCATCGTAACGGTGTTCAATGGTGTTCTATTGATGGTAACGGGTACCAGGCGCTCTCTATATGAATTTCCGGCGAGAATCAGACTGCAAACTAAACCTGGACTCATCGGAAAACATCACACAAGACCACTGTTGCGATGTCCGCAATGCATGCTCTCTACTCCAGGTTAATCGCAGGCGACAGTGAGTTGCGGTAAGTGGAACACATCTGACAGGCCTACGAGCATATAGACCAATGTGCCCTAAGCGTCTGTACACGGTCTGCCTTGAAACTGTCGTACCGGTAGCTGAAGAGAGCTGACGAGACAGGTCTGATGCTGTGCTCCGTCTGTTTCTTTTGGCAGTAAGTGCTAAATACTGGTCCTCATTCGGCGTTGTAACTCGGGGGTGACATGTGCTGTAACATCTACTCATCATCTCGGAATTGTTGCCAAAGCCTGGAGATGACACTCTGGGCGATTCCAAGTTCCTCGGATACTTCCAGCTGGGTACGTCCACATTCCAGTCGTCCGATAATTCTACCACGTAAAAAATCATCCAAATGCTTCCTTTGTGCCATAACTATGCGGTTATTGCACTGAAAGGCTTTTAAAGCGCTTGTGAACAATTTTACTTCATTGCCACCATTCCTTATATACCCGTATCTTACACTCTCGTCATTGTGACGTACTATCCGCGCCATCTGGTGGTTTCCTGTATTTTGCATATTCTTCTTCAAGATGTGTGTGATACTTCTACAGGTGAAATTTTTAATTTAGAGTTCAATTTCTGTGTAATTCTGAATTATCTTTCATTTATGGACAGGAGTGTATAATAAAATACTGGATTTAATATACTATAAATCTTGACATTAAAAATTAATTATATGTAGTTAAACACTAGAATTAAGTTTCATTTTTCAGAATACATGAATATGCTGATTTTTATGTATTTACCTTCTTATTGGTTGCTTCCAAACCCTCAAAATTCCACTACAAGTTCTGCAAGATCAATATAACTTTTATGCAAATACTAAAAATTGAATGCCGAAATTAATACTCTATTGTAAATAAAAAAAACCGCTTAAGCGCTGGGAAAATATGCGTCCATTCAATATTTAATGGCAAAAGTTTTCTAGTATTTGTTTAGTTTTAAAGAAAGGATTTAGAATACAATTTTACTGGATGTTTCAAGCCATTCATTTAAAATCTGAACACAGCTCAGCAAAAATATCGATCTCTTTGGTTGCTGAATAGCAAATCCTTGGAAACTTCCATCTTTAAAACTTTATATAACGTTTCATATTAAAGGGAGAAACATTTCAGCTAGGAGTTATCACATTTAAACATTTCGAAGTCTTAAATCAAACTGAGAATTTATATAAAAAAAATTCTAAATGAAAAGATCTGAACTCCATCGACTAACTTAATTCCTATATATGTAATTTTTCAAATGTATTGATTAAAAGTTTAGAGATTGTTGAGTAACAAAATCTTTCCTAGATAGGAGTGGAATTTTCCGAAAACCAGTGCTTTCGCTAATCTCTTCTTTGTTACGAGAGCATACAGAGCAATTTATAGAAGTATGATCATTATTCAAAGTTGGCATTTTGCTTTTATGTTATGAAATCGCATTGGAAATTTAGTTACGCTTTTAATCTATTGATTTTATGTTTTTATACATAATTTAAGCTAATTATAATAAAATAATTATTAGTTGAATGGAATCATGAAAAGTGAATATGCAAGTTAATTTAAAAATATTTTATCAATACAAAATATAACAAGCAATTTAAAAATTAATAACATCACAAGCAATAGCTTTAATGCATGACTGAAATATTTCTGATTTACAAATTTGATTTTAAAGTATGTATTTATATATGTAAGTATTGGTTGAATATATTTAAAAAGCGAATATGTAATTTAATTTAAAAATATTTATATCAATATAAAACGTTACAAGCAATTTAAAAGAACTAACTTCGCAAGTAATCTTTAATGAATGATTGAAATATTCCTGATTTACAATTTTGATTTTAAAATATATATACGTAAGTATTGGTTGAAATATTTAAAAAGCGAGAATAATTCTGAACAGGTCAATGTCGTGAGATTTAATTTTGTTCTTCATTGGTGCAACAGCCCCATGGTGCGCCAAGGCCGTCTGCTTACAGGTAGTTGTCAAAACATGAGATGTTTTCTATTTTACGGGGAGTATTGTCAACCCTACTACGGACGCTCTACACTTATGTTGGACCAGGAACTACTGTTTAAAATGGATTTCGAGTCAACAATCATCAATGGCACCGAGCACCAGAACACTAATTACTCGGCCATCAGACATCCTTTTACTTTTGCTGCATTGTTTTATTATTATCGATTTTCAAATTCATAGATGTCCAAGCTTTTATCAATATTCTATAACAGTACAAGTATTATATTATGACAATTATTTCTTTAATATATATAATTGAAATGAAAATTTTTTCTTCTTCAATTTCTGAAATAGTGATTGCAGTTTTCAAAAGGTTATTATTTTTGAAACACTTGGTTTGCCAAGAAATAAATAATATAAGAATCAACATTGAAGAAAAATGAAGCAAAAAAAATCATGGAAAGTTAAAAATCAGAAATTAATTAAACTCAGCAATTATGAAATTAATTCATTTACCTCCGTTCTAAATTCTTAATGCTGAGGGGAATTAAAAAAAAGGGAATTTGATTCTGAATAAATTCACACGGAATATTTATAATTGCACTTAATGCTACAAAAGACATCAAAACTTCAGATAGTGACAAAATTGTATAGTTAGAAGCGCACTTTTGAAACTAACATTAATTTTTTTTTTTAAAGAATTCAGAATAGGACATTCTCTTTTATCTCGAAAAAATTCATTCAGCCCCTTAAGGAAACGATAAATGATTTAAGCCATAATGAATTCTAATTAAAAGTCAAATTTTTAATGAATCATTCCATTCACGGGCTAAAGCAGCTTTTTAATTTAAGTTAACTATAACCGAGATTTCTGTTCCCCGGGAGAATTCGAAGAGTGTTGTCGTGTTTTCTTTTCAGAATTCCTGCAAGAGAAATTATTTGAAAGAGAATTGCCTTGTCTCTAATCGCTGAAAAATGCTTTCCATTTCACGGTTTCAGCAAAATGACCCGTCTGGGGAACGGACGCGCTTTGTTTTTTTAACACCTCCTCGTTTAATGATTTTCTGAGATCAATTAGTTCTATTTTGGATAAAACTTTTCATTATAAAGAGATGTAAAAACTTGAGTGGCTTTAACAGATGCATGTTGCTGTACACCGTTGAAACGTTAAAGAGAAAAGTCCAAATATATATTTTTTATTTTATTTTATTTTTTTGTATTTGTACTTTAAAAGTTAAAGTAATTAAGTGCATTTTGATTAACTGGTATTTTTTAACTAAATTCTCTTATTTTTTTTTTAATTAAAAGGAAATTTTTAATTCCTCTTTTTTTTTTGTAACTTGCGTTCGCTAATTTGATGGAATTACAAATAGTTCCAGTGAAAAGTATTTGAAAAATTTTTATATGGTTATCAGAGACGTAACAATAGGGTGGCAAGATAGGCAAATGGACGGCTATGAGTACAGGAAAGGCCTAACACTTATTATTAAAAATAAATTAAAATTTATTAATTCTGCATTAAAGTTACTAAAGTGTTAAATTAAAAGAAATATACACCGAGATTGAAAATGTAGTCGTTTGCACGAAAAATATATCTCATATGATAGTAATAGTAATAGAAAGTTTCGCGCGGGTAATCCCGAAATTAGTTTCGTGAATAGGTACTCACAAAATTAGAAGTGCTTCTAGTGCAAAAATCTCATTTACAAGTCAGAGACTTCCAGAAATCGTGAAAGTTCTTTTATCACGGATTCGCAATGCGTCATTATTATCTTAATTTTTTTCTCCTATTTTTTTTTCTCCCATACAATACACAAATGCGGTGTCGTTCTACCTGAAAGTCCACCTGGAAGGCATTGACCTCCTTCTTCAGTGAAACGGAATCAATGACGTGGCATTTAAATTTTGTTGTTGTGTTATATTAGTATGGATTTTCAAGTTCATAGATGTCTAAGCATTTATCAATATTCGATAAAATTACGAGTAATATATTATGACAAATATTTCTTTAATACGTAAAATCTAAATGAAAAAGTTTCTTCTTCTTTAATTTGGAAAATAATGAATGCAGTTTTCTAGAGGTTGTTATTTTCAAAACGCTTGGTTTGACAAGAAATAATTAAGAATCAACATTGAAGAAAAAGGAAACCAAAAAAAATTATGAAAGTTAAAAATTTAGAAATTAATTAAACTCAGCAATTAAGAAACTAATTCATTTACCTCCGTTTTAAATTCTTAATGCTTAGTGGAATTAAAAAAAGGGAATTTAATTCTGAATAAATTCACATGGAATATTTATAATTGCACTTAATGCTACAAAAGACATCAAAACTTCAGATGGTGACAGAATTGTATAGTTCCAAACGCACTTTTGAGACTAACATTAATTTTTTTTTAAAAGTTCAGAATAGGAAATTCTCTTTTATCTCGAAAAAATCCATTCAGTCCCTTAAGTAAACGATAAATGATTTAAGCCATAACAAATTCTAATTAAAAGTCAAATTTTTAATTAATCGTTCCATTCACGGGCTAAAGTGGCTTTTTAATTTAAGTTAACTATAACCGAGATTTCTGTTCCCCGGGAGAATTTGAGGAGTGCTGTCGTGTTTTCTTTCTAGAATTCCGGCAAGAGAGATTATTTGAAAGAGAATTGCCTTCTTCTAATCGGTGAAAAATGCTTTCCATTTCAAGGTTTTAGCAAAAAGACCCGTCTGGGGAACGGACGAGCTTTTTTTTATCCCTCCTCGTTTAATGATTTTCTGAGATCAATTAGTTCAATTTTGGATAAAGCTTTTCATTATAAAAATGTGTAAAAACTTGTGTGACTTAAAACAGAAGTGTGTTGCTGTAGACCGATGAAACTTTAAAGAGAAAAGTCCAAATTTTTTTTTTTATTATTTTATTTTATTTACTTATTTTTTTGCGTCCTTTCAAAGTTAAAGTAATTAAGTACATTTTGATTCAGTGGTAGCTTTTAACTAAATTCTCTGATTTTGCTGTTTTAATTAAAAGAAAAAAAATTTAATTCCTTTTTTTTTTTTTGTTTTTTTTTTGTAGCTGATGTTCGCTAATTTGATGGAACTGTAAATAGTTCAAGTGAAAAGTATTTGATTAACGGATTTGCTAGTTATCAGTGGCGTAACAATAGAGTAGCAAGACGGGCCCCGGCCAAAGCAGAAAGGTTATGAGTACAGGAGAGGAATGACATCTATTAATACAAAATAAACTAAAATTTATTACTTATTGTAGTCCGATACGCCGTTGTTTGGATCTTCGTGTGGTTGAGTTTAGTTCCTGTTGATACGCTGTTGTCCCCCCTAAAAATCCACCCTGAAGACGCTGCCCTTCTACTTAAGTAGCACGGAGTAAAGTCAAATTTCTACCTACTGTAGCTCCATCACTAAAGAAGCCATCCTTTTCCCACCATCCATGAATAGAATACTTATGAGATGCCCTACTCAGGATACGCCCAGCAAGCCACGGAGAATTAAACAGAACAACGACACACAAAAGTCGCATTAAATTTAGAAATTTCTTTACATGAAAAACGGATTACAAAATTTAAAAATATTTGGTGAAGTTTTCAAAATCTTTTCACCAACATGGCTAATAATGATACCAAATTTGCAGCTATATTTAAAGCTGTTAAATTTCAACAACTAAATCTTATGAATTATAATGATTATCTCTTTCTCCACAAATTCAATAAATGATTAAAACGAAAATAATATTAAAAACTATTGATTAAAATAGTTAATTTCATATTTACAAAAGCAATTTTGGCAGCAATATTTCATTTTTATTAATAGTATTTTAATATATCGATTTTAACAACAATAAACCTATTTTGAATTCATTTTGGTAACAGTCTATTCTTATACTATTTATATAAGTTTAAATAATAACAATCTCAGAACAATTATAAAGTATCAAATAATGTATCTTTTGACATCCACTACAAATATTATTCAACCGGTAAATAAGTTTAGAAATTTAAGCTGAAAAGGTTTTAAATAATTTGTTATATCCCTCGAATACAATTTAAATATTTTAAATACTATAATTTTGCTTTCAGAATAAATGATTGTTCTTATGTGTTTGTTATCTTTGAGAGTTTTTATCTCCAGATCTTCCCGATCATATCCTGTTTAAGAGACCAGATCTTCCAATCTTATCTTGATTAACTCTGAGTGACCGGAGTAACATTTTCCGATCTTTTATTTTTGAGATGAATCAAAGTAAACCCCCGATTCTTTATTGTTTAATATTTCAACATTATTTGTGGTAAAAATTCCTCTGCTAACAAATTTCTTGTGTCTTGTAACACCAAATAGTGCCGTGTGCATTGAAGTCTGATCCAATAAATATTTTCTCATTTTTGATTGAAAAAATGGCTTTGTTAATTTAATTTAATGTCATTGGTAGATTATAGTAAGAGGAGCAGTATCCTGGAATAATACTGAGAAGTTGATTATTATCAGAAATATTTATTGCCCTTACACGTTATATATTTATAGCCCTTATATTTATTGCTATTGCGTTGTGGTGTATTATAAATTATAATTTTGAGAATGGAATCTTTGATGCAGATTTTAGTGATTAATCTTGATTTTGAGTATTGATTCACTGATGCTTCGTTTTGAGTGGTGTAAAAAATCTGCAGTTATTTTAGAGGGGGGCAGGAGCACTGCATTCGAGACTTTTTGTTGACATTTTATTGGGACTGCATAGGTGAGAGAAGTATTTGTTGAATAGGTATTTACGAAAAGTTCAAGTGAGCATAGAAGTTTACATCAATATTATTTTTTGTCAAAATTTAAATTTAAATTTGAGTTGGCCTTTCCCATTCGGTAGATTTCTTAGTTTTTAGATGATTTCCGATGGTTTCTAATTTCTTCGTTTTCTATAGTAAACATTGAGATAGGCGAAATCAATGAGCTACTTCATTGCATAATAATAATCTGAGTATAAGAAGTGAACTTCATTCTGAGTTCACTTCTTATACTCAGATTTTTCAAAAACAAAATTTGAAGAGGCAAGAGGAAACAATTCTACTCTAAAGTTTGAGACAGTGATAGTCAAGCGCTTTATTAGAAAAATGGCTGACTATTGAAAAACCGTAGGCAGGATAATTGGGGAGAGGAAGGTGGGAAACAAATTAAACAAAAAAAACTGTTGCATGAAAATAAATCTGTAGGCCACAATTAGAAGCATTTTTATTTCTTCAAAAAAATCAAAAGTTTAATAAGTTGGAAAAAGTTGCACTAAGAAGAAATTGACCAACTGAACAAAAGAATTTTCTGCGACAAAGTTAATAAAATAAAAGAAAAATGGAAATTAAAAATTTATTTAAAAAGAAAAAATGAAAAAATATATATAACTAATTGAATACGCAATTAAAAACAAATTAACAGGAAAAAAAATTGTACCCACCCATAATGAACCATAAATAAACCAAACAATTAAGAGAAAGAACTTGAACTTTATTTAATTATTATTAATAGTTCTTGAAAGAATTAAAACAAATTAAATAACATTTTTATTTAAAGATTAAATATTTTTTTAAACTCAAATTATCAATATTAATATTAATTTTTGCATTTTTTTTTATATGTTACCTGATCAGTAGTTAAAAGTATGTTTATAATTTCATACCTGTAATTGATTTTTTTTTAATTTTAAAGTAAAATAAGTATTATTTATTTTACATTTATATTTATTTTTATGTATATAAGTCAAGCATTTTATAGTTAAGTAATTTTAATTTCATGACTGTTTTAAAGCGTTTTTGTTACCAATAATTAGTTTGATACAATAATTTTGATTTTTTTTTAATCTGTATACTTCTTTCATACTTTAATTACATTTTTACACATTCAATATATTTTTTTTAATTAAGAAAATTAATTATAATCGGGAGTAGGATTGTAATTAAGGGCTGTAGTTAATTTTTCATAACAAATAGTTAAATGTAAAACTAATGGTAATCACAACTTTTACTACTATTTTAAAAAATAATTTTAAATATAACATTTTTTCCATTTTAAAAGAAATAAAAAAGTGCAAATTAACATATAAACATGAAAAAAAATTAAAGCTACTAAAATAATGATGATATTATTACAAATGATTCGACTAATAATTTGTTTTAGTTAAAAAGAAATGAAAAAAAAAAAACGAATGTAAAATGTTTTCTAGTATTTCGCAGTCACTAATTTATTACGAAAGGCCAAAATAATGTTTATGAATTCGATTCAAATGATGTATAATTCGATTGTATATGTTTTCGAATTAATATTCTTTTTAAAAAATATAAGTTTAAAAATTTTTAAATAATTATTTATATAATAAATGTTTTTCTTTTCATATCAAAGTGTAAAATAATTACAAATTATTACAAATCAGAATAACTATTATGTTTGAATATATCATGAAAATTCCAAAATTAACAAACAAACATAATAATTTCGCAGCATGGATATTACCTAGTTTTAGTTAACATTCTTTATCTGTGTTTCCACATTCAATACCAAGGGGTAGAGATTTTTAATTAAATAAAATGGAATAGGAGTATTAAAATATATTATACAGTAGCATCTATAGTTTCTTTTAGAAATTTTTTAAAATTTGCGATAGGAATGCTTGTTGCTAATGTTTAGTTTAAAAGTTACAGTTTTTTGCATTTTACTCTTTATTTAATACTTTTTTACTTATTACTTTTTTACTACTACTTTTGTTTTTCTTACAGAATTGATCTGCTTTTTGAGCCAATCTAGATGCATCGAACTTTTTTTTAATGAACATATTTGATAAGATTTTTGATGAATTTTACTGTACACTAAGAACTTTGAATCCATAATGCTTTAATTTTTTTATGAAGCGTATGAAGATTTTAAAAATTTGTGTTTCATTATTCACTAGATGAACGTAAAATTTGGTATGAGCTTACAGAAGTACAACTACTAAATTTAAATCATTTCCGATGAGCATTATTAAAGAAATCGGCTTTTAAAAAAAATTATGTAAAATACTTCAGATTTACCTAGACTTCATTAGTTATACAGCTAATTTTGATTAAAATTTAATAATAAGGATTAAATATAATATAATAAATCCATATTTATTATTATATACCCTCATGTTCCTTTCTGTATCTCGATATTTATCACTAGTTTAACACAATTTTAACTCTTATTTTACGTTAAATATTAAATTATATTATTAATATAATATATGCTAGTTAAATTTAAAGATACAAATTCATGTAAAAAATTACAATGCACGCACGCACCTTATATATATATACGTATTGTAGTTTTTCACATGAATTTATATTTTTATCTAACGTATAGTAATAAATTAATAGTAATGAATTCTTTTCGATAAATTAAAAAATATAAAAAATATTTGTAATTCTAAATTTCACTGAAAAAGGTAAAATATTTATGATAATAATGTAAATTCAATGTATGTTGAATAATACTTACGATAAATTAGTGTACAAGGTTTTTAAAAATCTGACTTTCACAATTCATTAAATAATTGTAAAATTTTGATATGAACTTTAGCAATACAATTTAATAGAACTTTATACAATATAATTTTAGAAAGTCTTTAATTTATTCTGATAGGAGCTACTATAGGGATCCGCTTTGATCAAAGATTATGGAATAATCTGTGGGATTACCCAGACTTCATTAAAAGTTCCTTAACTCCTGTCTGGTCTTAAATAGCACCATGAACTTTCCACCTCATCAAAGTCAGGTGATTTATGGAATACGCAAAATCGCATAATAGCCAACCAGATATCGTCCGGGTTGCTTCTAAAGTTCTCTTCGAACACAGTATGGAATAATAGAGATTCTCCATTGTCAACCAATTCGCTGTTAATGCTGGTCACAGCCATTGTCTCTCGATGATAGATCGACATTGGGTGCAAACGATAATAGAGATTCATTCGGAAGAGGAGAAATCCATGGACAACTCAACTCTCTCTAAAGTGCACGTTTCGTTGCTAAGAAACAAAGGTTGTGGTAGAATGGGATTCACTGTCATTAGGTAAACCTGGCCAGTAAAGAATGATGGCGATAACATGGTTCACCAGGAAGTTTTCCGATTTTCGTGGAGTTTCGTACATCAATTGAATTACAGAATTCTTGGAAACTTATGAATTATTTGCAAATAATCTCATTAACCTCAGATATTTTCTTTTAAATAAGTGCTTTGTATAATAATACTAACACTAAAGCTCTAAGATATGAGATGGTGAGCTAATCTGTAAATTATTTTAATTATTAAAATAATTACAAGATTCATGTTGCGATCCGTGTTTAAAAATATTTGATTCATCATTACCTAGATTGTGTTCTTTTATTAGTTTAGAACCATTTTTATTGTGTTCTTTTTTTTATTATATCTTTTAGTCATGTGAAATTTTTTATTATATAAGCTTAAAAAAATATTTTTTTCATTCTAACTTTCTTTATATTTATATTTTGCCGTAACTAAATAAATAAAACATTCTTGTGTGTTATTTATGAATTTTAAGATATTACTTTGTAAGTATATTTGATTATAAATGGACACATGTTTTATTTTTAACTAACTTTCTAATTTACACTGATACTTTACTTAAAATAAAATTCATTTATTGTTTTTTTATATTTAGAAACAATATTGACTTATTTAGATTATCAATCCATTAATTTACAATGGCTTCCAAAAGTTTTCGTACACTTACGAATTCCAAAGAAATACTGCCATCCATTAATAAATATTATTTCAGAATGTTCATTTTTTAATATTTTCTTATAAAATGTCTATCAAATAATTTAAGAATATAGTAAATTAAAAAAATCTAAAATTAAGAAAAAATTACCTTACACTTAAAAACAACACTCGAATACTCAGAAAAAAATCTCTGCAAAATAGCATTAGTTATAGCATTTCGATGAATTAAAGCTTATTAAGATATCCTGAAGTCTCCACAATAGCTTATTTCTGGACATAGAATTCAGAAGTTTTTGCATAATATTTAAAGCTTTTAAATACAATTTTATTACATTTTTGATAGAACTAATTTTACTTTTATTTATTTATACAAAAAAATTATCCAGCCTTTCGAAGGAAGTATTTATTCACCTGCGTATATTTTTTTTAAAAGAAAATTATTTTCCATTTCCACGTAACGCTTACGAATCAAAAAATTTGTCTTTTTACATTACTCCCGTATCATCAAATCGAATTGGGCATTTTCTGTTTTTAAGTGCACTTCAAGTTGTAAGGAAGTAATCACGTTTTCTCTTGCGATTACACTTTTGTCTTCTGATGACTCCTAAGGAATGCAATAAAGGGGAGGGAAAAAACATACACCAAACGATTTTAAAAGTCACGACTCCTTTAAAGACAACAACTTCTACTTCCACTACCGAATTCCACTCTCTGCCGGAATGTTGTCTGTCACATAAAAAACAAAAGTTCGTCTGCAGAGAACCAGAGGAACAAAAAGAGGTAGACGAAACAAAAACAAATATATTTTTATCTGAAAAAAAGTTACACACATATAAATACCTGCATATATACACTGAAGTGAAAAAAGTCATGGGATAGCAATATGCAAATTTTCCGATGGCAGTAGCATCGCGTTGAACAGGTATAAATGCGCAGTGCTTTCGCAGAGCTTTCATTTCTGTTCAAGTTAGTCATGTGAAGAGGTTTTGACGTGATGATGACCGCACGATGGGAATTAACAGACTTTGAACGCGGAATGTTAGTTGGAGCTAGACGCATGGGTCATGCAATTTCGAAAATCGTTAGGGAATTCAACATTCCCAGATCCACTGTGTCAAGAGTGTGCCGAGAGTATGAAATTTCAGACATAACATCCCACCATGGACAGCACAGTGGTCGACCGCCTGCACTTAAAGACCGAGACCGGCGACGTCTGCAAAGAGTCGTAAATTCTAACAGACAAG
>BPLQ01004714.1:8879-30649 GCA_021605075.1 Caerostris darwini
GAACAGTTCAAACAATTCTTAAAAAGAAATTTTTTATTAAATTAAAAGTCGATAAATTATTAAATAATACGATCCATATTTAAATCAATTATTAAATTAAATAAATATTTATTAATTAAATAAAAATGTTATTTTTTTGTTTTGTTTTAAATGTAGGATTTTAAAGTAACATTTTCAAGAATCATCTGCAAAACGATGTATGAAAACATAATTCGCATTCTACAGTTAACGCTCAACATCTACATTTCTAATTATTTATTCTTTTTGTAATTTTCCTTGATCTCTCAATATAAAAATCAATAAACTGCAAATAAACAAGACACAAAAACACTTTCTTTCATGTTATTTTTAAAAATGTGTCTCTGTCCTGGTTAATTGATTAAGATATTACAGAATGTGTTTCAAAGTAAGGTAAAATGGGCCCTGATTGGCCGAGTGCCTGGCGCTCGGGGCCACAGGTTTCGGGTTCGAGTCCCGGCAACGCCATGGATGTTTGTAGTGGTTCGAAATCCCACGAAATCCATCAAATTTTTAATCCACCAGTATTTCCCGGTCTTAATAGGATCGTAGAGCGTTGCGGGGGCATTGTTACTCTGCGTCCGTGGCTTATCTTCAAGTGACACGCGCCCCCTGGGTAATGCAAAGTGAGTAACGTCTGTGCAGCGTTTGCCTTAAGGCATCCCAGACCAAGCTGTCTAAGTGTTTACCAGCTGCATTAGAACAAAAAAAAAATGTAAGGTAAAATGTTTTTTTTTCTTTTGTTTTGTTTTGATTCCTTTTAATAAAATGTGACTGTTAAAATCTTGACTCCAAAACTAAATTTTTGTTTTATAATTCTTATTTTTAATAATTATTACTTTTGAATTAATTAATTAATTAATTTTTAATTAATATAATTTTAATAAATTTTTAGTTATAATATTTTTTATAATTATTATTTTCCAGTGGCAACATATCCACTTTATAGAAATAGTTTTTAAGAATTTTTATGGAAACAATTCAAACAATTCTTAAAAAGAAATTTTTTATTAAATTTAAAAAATTGATAAATTATTTAATAATTCGATCCGTATTTAAATCAGTTATTGAATTAAATACAGTTTTATTAATTAACTAATATTATTTTCCTGAGGCAACATATCCACTTTATAGAAATAGTTCTTTTTATAGGAACAGTTCAAACGGTTCTTTCAACAAACAATACAAATAACAACAAAAAGAATTTTTTTATTAAATTTAAAAAAATCAATAAATTAGTTAATAATTAGATGAATATTTAAATCGATTATTAAATTAAATATAAAGTTTTATTAATTAAATAAAAAAAAATTATATTAAATGTAGATTTCAAAATATTTTTTTCCATAATCATCTGCAAAAAAAAGGAAGAAAACATAATTCGAATTTGCCGTTAATACTCAACAGCTACATTTTTTAATTATTTATTCTTTTCGTAATTTTCCTCGAGCACTCAATATAAAAATAAATAAATTGTAAATAAAGAAGACAAAAAGCATTTTTTCAGGTTAATTGATTAAGATATTAAAGAATTTGTATATATGTTGTATGTTTGAAAGTCAAGCAAAATATATATATATTTTTTTTTTATTCCTTTTAATAAAATGTGACTTAAAATCCTGACCCTAAAAGTAAAACAAAGTATTTTAAGGTAAAACAAGAAAAAGAAAATTTACTACAAAATCAGGCAGCAGTCTCTGTTGAAAACTTTGGGCAATAAACTTTGTCGAATCACCTGCGTAAAAGTGAGAACCTGGATACTAAGGGTTCTTTTTATGTCTCAACATAAATCATTCTCTTCGACAAATTGCGCCCCAACCAGAACAGAAATTTCTCAATTCTCCACTTCGCGAGCTCCCTCAATAAAGAAGAGAATAGAGCGAATTTCTTGAGGAAAACAAATATCCGAATCCCTCAAATGCTTCTGTTTCATGGATTCCCAGAAATCGAATGATCGGAGGACGACAGATTCGCCGGATGAAATCCGTTTCTTGATTTCCGTTTTTATGGAAAAAAATGGCGATCGATCTCGACGGCTTCTTTGGCGATTATCGAAAAAATAAAGTTAAAAAGAAAGAATTGAATGAAAAAACACGAAGCCGAATATTTTTTGTAGCATTTTAATGTTTAAGATGAATTATTCTTTTTTAATATTTTTTGTCTGGTTGTGCGAATAAAAATTATCGACATCAAAACTGAATTATCCATTTGTTATGAAAAAAACTTAAAAGGTGTTAACTTACAGGAGATAAAGGGTAAAGGGTAAAAACTTAAAGGGATATATATATATCCCTTTAAGTTTTTATATATAAACGATGATTATAATTTAAAGTCCCACCTTTAAATGCTGTAAAAAAAGAACCAGAAGAAATTTGAACTAAATACTTGAAGAAGGGGTAAATGGTTTGGTACCAAAAAAGGTAGAAAAATGTTTCAAAGATTTTTCCCATCCAATTTGGTATGACCTATCCGTGGTGGGTGGGCTTTCCACTCACAGTGTCTCAACTGTTGAATGACGAAGTCATTTTTTTTCAGTCATAAAAACGAAACACACAAGCACATTGAACACTACAGTTAGTTTATTGTGCAAATTATGCCAAATACGTTGTCATTTCGATTAAAAATATCATTTCTAGCGGAATTCAATTTCTTTATGCAGCTTACAGGTCCATCTATTAATACATTTTGGAACTGTTTTTAATGCCGTACTGTTTCCCCCTTCTTCGAGTATCTTCAGTTCAAATGTGAACTCATTGTGGCTAGTGGTTCTTTTTTTACAGCATTTTGAATGTGGGATTTTAATTATAATCACCCTGTACATATAGTCGAGCCATCCGAATACAATACTGTAATGATCAATAATAATATAATGATGTAGTAAAATAAAGTATTTTAAGGTAAAAAAATTTAAATAATTGGTCTGGTTGTCTGATTAACATATTAAAGAATTTCTACTTACATTTTATGTTTCAAAGTCAAGTAAAATAAATATATATTCAAATAAAATATATATTCTTTGTTTTGATTCCATTTTATAAAATGTGACTTTTAAAATCCTGACTTTAAAAGTAAAACAAAGTATTTTAAGGTAAAAAAAAAAAGAAGAAAAAGAAAATTTACTACAAAATCCCGCAGCACTTTCTGTTGAAAACTTTGGGCACTAAACTTTGTAGAATCACCTGCGTAAAAGTGGTGACCTGGATACTATAGGGTTCTTTTTATGTCTTCACATAAATCATTCTCTTCGACACATTCAGCCTCTACCAGAACAGAATTCCTTAATCCGGCACTTCGCGAGGTCCCTCCATAAAGAAGAGAATAGAGCGAATTTCTTGAAGGAAAACAAATATCCGAATCCCTCAAATGCTTGTGTTTCATGGATTCCCAGAAGTCGAATGATCGGAGGCCGACAGATTCCACGGATGAAATGCGTTTCTCGGTTTCCATTTTTATGTAAAAAATGGCGATCTATCTGAGAGTCTTCTTTGTTGTTTCATTTTTCTCATCAACGATTATCGAAAAACAGAGTTAAAAGAAAAAAGTTGGAATGGAAAAACACGAAGATGAATATTTTTTCTGCAGTATTTTAATGCTCAAGATGAAGGATTATTTTTAAATATTTTTTATCTCGTTGTATGAATAAAAATTATTGACATCAGAATTGCATTATCCATTTGTTATAAAAAAACTTAAAAGGTATTTTAAAAAATCTTAAAATCGGCAGGTTAATAGAAAAAATACAAATTCAAATGAGTTTTTTTTTTCTGGTTCAGCTGGCAATACAGAGACAGTTAATCTTTATGACATAAGTAAGGGTTGCTCCGCTGTTACTCATTGAGCACTACCTAGGGAGAACGTGCAGCTTGAAGATAGGCTACAGACGCGAGTCACACTACCCCCACAACGCTCTACGATCCTATTAGACCGGTACCTACGGTTTAAAGTGGATTCCGAACTAACAACAACCATCCATGACACCACCGAGATTCGAACACACACCCTGTGCCCCCAAATGGCAGAGAGCTAGTCACTCGGCCATCATGCACCTACATTATACATACAAAAGTATATAATTACATTATTATACATCAGTATAGAAATATATTCAGTCGGGCTCGAGTATATACACATTACGGATTTTTGGTATGCATTATTCATTTGAATTTGTGGGGTTTGATGGTCGAGTGGCTAGCGCACTGGTGCTCGGAAGCACAGATTTCGGGTACGAGTCCCGGAGGTGCAATAATTGTTTGTAGTGCTTGGAAATCCACTTTAAACCGTAGGTCTCTGTCTAATAGGATCTTAGACCGTTGTGGGGGTAGTGTGATCTGCGTTCGTAGCCTATCTTCAAGCTGCACGTGTCTCTTGGGTAGTGCTAAATGAGTAACAGCGGTGCAGCCCTTGATTATGGCATAAAGATTGACTGTCTCTGTATTGACAGCTGCATTAGAGCAAGAACATTATTTATCCCTTTTGTAATTTTTCTCGATCACTCAATATAAAAATAAATTAACAAGATGAAGAAATATTTTTTTTAAATAACTGGTCTGGTTAATTGATTAAGATATTAAAGTAAAATATATTTTCTTTGCTTTGATTCTTTTTAATAAAACGTGACTTTTAAAATCTTGACCCTAAAAGTAAATCAAAGTATTTCAAGGTAAAAAAAGAAAAACAACAAAATCTCGCAGCAGTTTCTGTTGAAAACTTTGGGCACTAAACCTTGTAGAATCACCAGCGTAAAAGTGAGGACCTGGATACTATAGGGTTCTTTTTATGTCTCGACATAAATCACTTTCTTCGACACATTCAGCCTCCACCAGAACAGAATTTCTCCATCCTCCCCTTCGCGAGGTCCCTCACTAAAGAAGAGAATAGAGCGAATTTCTTGGAGGGAAACAAATATCCGAATCCCTCGAATGCTTGTGTTTCATGGCTCCCGAGAAATCGAATGATCGGAGGTCCGACAGATTCGCCGGATGAAATCGTGTTTCTCGGTTTCCGTTTTTAAGGAAAAAATGGCGATCGATCTCGGCGGCTTCTTTTTTGTTTTGATTTTTCTCATCGGCGATTATCGAAAAACAAAGTTAGAAGAAAAAAAGTTTGGATGGAAAAAACACGAAGACGATTTATTTTTTATTTTTTGTAATATTTTAATTTTTAATACAAGGATTCTTTAATATTTTTTTCCTCGTTTTGTGAAAAAAAATTATTGACATCCAAATTGCATTATGAATTTGTTTTGAAAAAATTTAAAGCAGTGTTTAAAAAGATTTAAAATCGGCATAAAAAAAATGAGGATATTAGAAAAAATACAAATTCAATTGTATAATGCATACCGAAAATCTATAACGTATATACAAGGTGAATATAATTAAAGCCCCACTTTCAAAGTGCTGAACAAAAAAGAACCCATCGTAGAGTCTTGAAGAAGGGGGTAACGGTACGGCATAAAAAAAAAGTTCATATGATTTTTCCCATCCAATTTGGTATGGTGGATGTGTTTTGACCTCACAGTGTCACAATTGTTGAATGACTTGGAAGTCAATTATTCCTTCAAAGAACCGAAACAATCAATCGCATTGAACACTACAGTTGGTTTAAGGTGCAATTAATCTCAAATACGTTTTCATTTTGATTTAAAATATCACTGGTAACCGAATTCACTTTCTTTAGTCCGCTTACAGCGCTATATATTAATACACTTCGGGACTTTTTTTGATGCCATACTGTTTCCCATTTCTTCAAGTATCTTCAATTCAAATTTGAACTCATTTTGACGAGTGGTTCTTTTTTACAGCATTTTGATATATATATATATATATATATATATATATATATATTATGTCTTAAATGGACACTTTCCATACTAATAAATAATAGAAAGATGCAATATGTTTCACAGAAATTTCAATTTCAACGAGGATTTTTTTTTTTTTGACTTAATTTTTTTAAACAAGAAGTTAAATGTTTTGTGATAATTCGTCAATACATTAATAATTTCAATATTTATTATATCCGAAACTGACTAAAAATGAAAAGATTTTATGCTTTAGTAAAGTTAAACGTTTTTATAAAATTGCTTACTTCATATTAAAATTTATATTTGCGTTCGTATATACACGAGTTCAAGTAGCGAAACTTTATATTTGTAATATAAGTAATACTTTTTAAATAAAAAAATAGAGTGACAAACATAATTTACAGATATTTAACTTGTTTTTTTAATATTGTTAAGTGTAGTATGACGTTTTTTATCTGAAAATAGAAGCTCTATTTTTTCCGTAGTCAACAAACTTGTCATAATTAAATTCCTTGAATAAAATTTAAACCGCTCATATAAGAAACATGTCAGAAACATTTTCCATAGAGAAATAAGGATTTCTTAAAATTCTAATTCTTTGTGCGTCTGGTTTAGTCTATAAATTCGACTTAAAATAGATAAATAACATAAAATGCAAACCTTTCAAAATATTCCTTTTGTACAATATTTTAACTCTGCAATATTTTTGTACAATATTTTTCGATTATTTTGCTTAAGTAAAATTCTGTTTCCAATAAAAATTTATTTATTTATTTTTATATGTAAGCATTTTTAAATTGTAAACATTGTTTGGGATGTTTACTAGATTTCTTCTAAGAATAAACTATATTAATTCAACCATGAAATCTCTAAAGAATCTCTTTTATCTAAATCTCTTTTGATAAGTTGTTATTGAGGTTGTTGTTGAAAGCAAAGAGCACGCAGAAAAAAGTATCCTTTTCAAAGGTTTCGTTTAATTAAAAATATTGTTAGGAACAATATTTTACTGTAAAAATTAATTTAAACTTTAGTGAAAATATTAGCTAAATTAAAAAAAAATTGAATAAAATTAATTTTACCAAGAATAATAATTAATAAAGTTTAAAATAAGTTTAAATGATAAAACAAGATAAACATAATTAAAACATGTTTAAATGATATTTAAAAAAAATATTTTTATTAACTATGCAAGCATATATTAAGTTATTTTGTATTACCGTTATTTTTATTTAACTGTATTATGCCAATTATATACTAATGATATGCTAAATTGGCCTTTTGATTTCTTAGAAATATCAATGTTATACTAACATAGAATAGAAACAGATCCCCACATTAAAAATGTTTTTAATTAGTTCTTCAAATATATTAATTCTAACTGCTCGATATAGTAATTATTTGTATTTAACTAAATAAAAACTTTTTTTCAAGCGTTCTTAAATTTAATTTAGCTGCATAGGACCAGACTGGGCAATAGATATCAAAATTAGTGAGCTTACGTGAGAATTATGATTAGCATTGGAAATTGGGTGAAGTATAGCAGTATAAAGAAGAATTTTGTTATTATTGGTCATGCTAGAATTTCTATTTATAAGTGGGTAGATTTTCCTAAAGGCAATCTGAAATTTACTTTTGGTGTACAGAAAATGTTGTTTCCAAGTAAAATGCTGATCCAAAATAACTCCTAAATATTCAGTTTCACTATTCCAAGGGATAATATTATTGTCGATCCTAATCACAGGTTTCTTAGATTCATTTCCAATAGAGAAGAAAACAGCTTCAGTCTTATCTACATTTAAAAAAAATTTCCATTTATTGAACGAGTTATTGAGAACTTTAAGGCGATTAGTAGACGTGATAGATAAGAATTTACTGTTTTTACTTTTGCAAAGGATCGCAGTATGATCAGCGTAAAAAACTGTGTTATGTATCATGTCATATACATACTGATATTATGCTAAATTGATTATTTTATCTCTGAAATATTTATGACATAGCTATTTTAGCATTGAAACAGGTACATAATATTAAAAATATTTTTAACTAGATTTACAAATATTTAATAATCCTTGCTACTTTTTATTGCTGTTATTTTCATTTAACTAAAACAATGCTATGCAAAATTCATTATTTTTCTTTTTTTTAAATATTTACAACATCGATCAAATTCTTCGTACGGCTAGATTACATCAGCATCAATCAATAATAAAAAAACTTTATTCTTATAAAAAATTGCATAAGTGTTAATATAAGATCAAATGATTTATTGACATTTCTCTGGGCTGAGTTCAAAATTCGCATCTTTATGCGGAACAACAAATCAATAGATAGATTTAACGTCTGTTATGTCGCGTATGGGGCGTTTTAGTTGAAACAAATGACAGCTTAACTATCACAATCAATGGCAGCGTTAATGTTTAGATTATCTGCCCTTATCGGCTACTTTAACGAGTCTGGTTGAGTCATAAAAGGGCATAACAATATAACTTTTGATACCTGCGAATGCCTTACATAAAATGCTACACTAACTACTTTATGTATCAGACCAATCACTTCTGTTATAGTAAAGGTTTATCTTTATTATGAGAGATATAAAACGTGCACTGCAGTAGCGTTATGAAGTCATTTGATTTTATGGAAATGAGTATTATGGTGGCTGAACTTCTATTTGTGATGCCAGATCACGTCCATAAATTTGCAATTTCATTATAAAGAAAAAAAAATTGTAACTCCACGAGATAATAATACTCGTGGGTTCAGAGGATGAATTCCAGAAAAAGAGGGTTAAAAGACAATCAGGGATACTTATCATATGTTAGCGTATTACTGATGTATTTTATTTTATAAAAATGAGTATTATTATGACTTAGTGATAAGTCTATAATCAGATTGAGTCTATAAAATTGCAACAAAACAAAATTAAACAAAACTAATTTGCTATTTCAAAGGATAAAATCTAGAGAAAAAGGGGTAAACGACATTCAGGAATACTTGTCCTATCGTAATGAACATATAAATTTTATTTTAGGAAAATGAGTATTATTATGACTTAACTAGTAATAGTGAAATCAGATCTAATCCATAAATTTGCAAATTCATGGTAAAAAAAATGTATAAACTAAGGAGATAATAGGTTTCGTGGCTTCATATGATGAATTAAATATAAATAAGGGTAAAGTGATATTTGTCCTGCATTTGAATATCATAAAGAACATTGCTGATGTATTTTATTTAAGGAAATGAGTATGATTGTGACTTAACTAGTGATGGTAGCATTAGACCGAGTCCATAAATTTGCAAATTTATGGTAAAAAAAATTAATTTGCGACTTCAAAGGATGAATTCCAGAGAAAGAGGGGTAAAAAAATGTAAATTAACTGGTCTGGCTGATTGATTAAATTATTCAAGAATTTGTACGTATATTATATGTTTCAAAGTCAAGTAAACTATATTTTCTTTGTTTTGAACTCTTTTAACAAATTGCGACTTTTAAAATCTTGGCCTCAGAAATAAAACAAAGTATTTTAAGGTAAAAAAAAGGAAACGAAAATTTACTACAAAATCCCACAGCAGTTTCTGTTGAAAACTTTGGGCAATAAACTTCGTAGAATCACCTGCGTAAAAGTGAGGACCTGGATACTATAGAGTTTTTTTATGTCTCGACATAAATCATTCTCTTCGACAAATTGCGCCTCTACCAGAACAGAATTTCTTAACCCTCCACTTCGCGAGGTCCCTCAATAAAGAAGAGAATAGAGCAAATTTCTTGGAGGAAAACAAATATCCGAATCCTTCGAATGCTTGTGTTTCATGGATTCGCAGAAATCGAATGATCGGAGAGAGATTCGTTGAATGAAATCCTGTCTCTCGGTTTAACGTTTTTATGGAAAAAAGGGCGATCGATCTCGATGGCTTATTTGTTGTTTTCATTTTTCTCATCGACGATTATAGAAAAACAAAATTAAAAGAAAAAAATTTGGATGGAAAAAACTTGACGAAGACGAATATTTTTTTCTACAGTAATTTAATGTTTAAGATGAAAGATTCTTTTTTAATATTTTTTTATTTCATTGTGTGAATAAAAACTATTGACATCAAAACTGCATTATCCATTTGTTATGGAAAAAACTTAAAGGGGTGTTTAAAAAAAAACTTAAGAGCTGCATCAAGTAAGTTAAATTTAAATGTATAATGCATACTGAAAATCCATAATGTACTGGTTTATGGATCAGTAGACAGGTTTATGGATCAGTAACCAAGTGGTTTAGGGGATGATTAGTTTTATAACATGCAGGGTGATTATAATTAAAGTCCCGTTTCCAAACTGCTGTCAAAAAAGAATCACTCGTCACAATGAGTTCACATTTGACTGAAGATATTTGAAGGGGGAAACTGTACGGCATTAAAAAAAGTTCCACCCATTTTTCCAATCTAATTTGGTACGATCTTGCCGTGGTGGAAGGGCTTTCCGCTCACAGTGTCACAACTGTTGAATGACTTGGAAGTCATTTTTTCCGTTAAAGAATCAAAACAATCAAGCGCATTGAATCCTACAATTGGTTGAATGTGCAATTCATACCCAATACCCATTTATTAAAGCATTTTGATATATATATATATATATATCAAAATGCTTTAAAAATGCAAAAAAAAATGCAAAAAAATTAAATCATTTAATGCATTATATATATATATATATATATAATGCATATATATAATACATTAAAGGGACACTTTCCTTACTAATAAGTAATAGAAAGATATAATCTATTTCACAGAAATTTTAATTTCAACGATAATTTTTTTTTTGTTGATTTAATTTTTTTAAACAAGAAGGTCAATCTTTTGTGATAATTTGTCAATACAGTAATAATTTCAATTTTTATTATACTCGGAACTGCATAAAAATTAAAAATTTTATGCATTAATAAAGCATAAAATTTTAATTATTTTTTATTAATATTTTTAAGTGAAAAGGTTTCATAAAATTGCTTACTTCATTTTAAAATTTATATTTGAGATTGTATATTCTCAAGTTCAAATAGCAAAACTTTATGTTTGAAATATAAGTAATACTTTTTAAATAAAAAATAAAGCGACAAACATTTTATATTTTATAGAGATTTAGTATTTTTTCAATATTGTTGAGTGTAGACGTTTTTTATCTGAAAATAGAGGCTTTATTTTTTTCCGTAGTCAACAAACTTGTCATAATTAAATTCTTTGAATAAAATTTAAAGCACTCATATAAAAAACATGTCAGAAACATTTTCACTGGAAAAATATGGATTTCCTAAAATTCTAATTCTTTATGTGTCTGCTTTAGTCTATAAACTCGACTTAAAATAAATAAATAATATAAAATGCAAACCTTTCAAAATACTCCTTTTGTATAATATTTTAAGTCTGCAATATTTTTCGATTATTTTGTTTACGTAAAAGTCTATTTCTAATAAAAAATGTATTTATTTATTTTTATATGTAAGCTTTTTCAAATTGTAAACATTGTTTGGTATGTTTACTAGATCTATTCTAAGAATAAACAATATTAATTCAACCATGAACTGATAAATCTCTAAAGAATCTCTTTTTATCTAAATCTCTTTTGATAAGTTTTTATTAAAACTAAAGAATACACAGAAAAAAGCATCCTTTTGAAAGGTTTAGTTTAATTAGAAGTATTTTTAGGACGAATGTTTTATTGAGTATGAAATGTTAATAGCATTTTTAAAAATTGTATAAAGTTAATTTTATCAAAAAAATATAATTAAAAAATATTTTTATTAATTATGCATTTATCTATTAATTATAGTTACTTTGTACTGTAGTTATTTTTATTTTTCTAATTGTCATATGTATTCTGCCAATTATGTTCTGATGTTATGCTAAATTGATTGTTATTGTTTCTCTGAAATATCGATGTTTTACGAACATTAAAGTCTATTTCTAATAAAAATTTATCTTTTTATTTTTAAGTAGGTTAAACCATAATCACAGGTTTTTTTGGTTCATTTCCAAAGGAGAAGAAACCAGCTTCAGTCTTATCTACATTTAAAGAAATTTTCCATTTATTGAGAACTTTAAGGTGATTAGTAAGGGTGATAGCAAAGAATTTAGTGCTTTTATTTTTACAAAAGTTTGCAGTATCATCAGCGTAAAAAACTGTGTTATGTATCATGTCAAATACATACTGATGTTATGTTAAATTGATTATTTTATCAGTGAAATATTTATGGCATAGCTATCTTAGCAATGAAACGGGTAACATAATATTCAAAAGTTTTTTAACTAGTTTTGAAAATATTTATAATTTTTTGATACTTTTTATTGTTGCTATTTTTATTTAACTAAAAAAAAATGTTATTGCATGATTATTTTTATTTTCTAAAATACTTATAACATCGATCAAATTCTTCGTATTGCTAGATTACATCAGCTTTTGTCAATAAAAAAAAAATTTATCCTTTAAAAAAAATTCCGTAAGCGTTAATATAAGATAAAATGATTTATTGACATTTCTCTGGGCTGAGTTCAAAATTCCTATTTTATGTGAAACAACAAATCAATAGATAGATTTCACGTCTGCTATGTCGCATATGGGGCGTTTCAGTTGAAACAAATGACAGCTTAACTATCACAATCAATGGCAGCGTTAATGTTTAGGTTATCTGCCCTTATCGGCTGCTTTAATGAGTCTGGTTGAGTCATAAAAGGGCATAACAATATAACTTTTGATATCTGCGAATGCCTTACAGAAAATGCTGCACTAACTACTTTATGTATCAGACCAATCATTTCTGTTATAGTAAAGGTTTATCTTTATTATGAAAGATATAAAACGCGCACTACAGTAGCGTTATGAAGTCATTTGATTTTCTGGAAATGAGTATTATTGTGGCTGAACTTGTATTAGTGATGTCAAATCACGTCCATAAATTTGCAAATTCATGGTAAAGAAACATATTTTGTAACTCCATGAGATAATAAGTCTCGGGGATTCCGAGGTTGAATTCCAGATAAAGAGGGATAAAGGACGTTTGGGGATAATTATCCTACATTTGTGTATCACTGATATAATTCATTATGTATATATTACTGATAGTAGCATCATATGTCTATAAAGTTGCGAATTCCTGTTGAAGAAAAATAACTCGTTGCTTCAGAGGATGAATTTCTGATAAGGAGGAGTAAAAGACATTCAGATATTAATATCCTACAATGTATCACTGATTTATTTTATTTTATAAAAATGAGTATTATTGTAATTTAATTAGTGATATTGATGTCTATAGTCTATAACTATTGCTATTGACGTCTATAGTCTATAACTATTGCTGTTGATGTATATAATCTGTAATCTAACTATTGATGTCTCTAAATTTGCGAATTCATTATAAAGAAAAATAACTCGTAACTTCAGAATTTGAATTTCTGAGAAAAAGAGTATACCTATTCAGGGTTACTTATCCTGCATTTGTGTATCATTGATGTATTTTATTTTTTTAAAAAGAGTTCTATTGTAACTTAATTAGTGATAGTGGCATCAGATTGAGTCTGTAAAAAAATTAACACATTCATTCAGTAGATTTCCAGAAAAAGAGCGGTAAAGGTTTTTTTTTTTCTAAAATGAAATTGACGCAAAACAAAACTACTTTAAACATAACGGACGCTCACCTGCAGCATCCATTACAATGTGCAAATACCCAAATTGAGATTGATTTGCGAAAGCTAAGTGAAAGAGTGGAGAAACAAATATCGCACTAATAAAATAAATATTTTTGAATGATTTCATTTTTTTATTTCGTTTATATTTATATATTTTTTATATTTCATTTTTAGTGTCATATATTTCCTTACAATGTGCGTTTAGTACCATTATTATTATATTATCTATCTTCACATGTCAGAATAATAGTAAACACAAAAATAATAACTCATTATGTTTCAATTTTTCCAAAAAATGTCTGTAATGGGTCTAAATCTAATTTGTGCATATATAATTTTATATGCGGCCCGCGGAGTTAGGATGCATTTCCAAAATGGCCCGTAAGATCATTTGGTCTAATCATTCTGTTAAATAGAATAAAACACAACTTTACATTAAAAATATTAGCTCCTGCCAGGGATTATTTTAAGAAATATAACTACATCTCTCTTCATTTAAAGCTTATTTTAATCTTGATAAAAAATCTGAATTATTGGGAAGCAAATCGTGTATATTAAACGAAGAGATAATAAATTAACTTATTTGTAGTTTAATTTCATGCACGTTAATAATAAATTCAAACACAAAGTAGCTACGAGAATATTTGATTCTGATGCATTATTTAACAACTTTTTGATGGCAGCATCACATCTAATTTATGTATGAACTCGTGAATCTCCCGATGTATAAGTAATTATGCATATTAGATACAGTAATGGAAGGTAGGGGGGATGTACAATATATTGGAAATAACTTAAATTAAAAGTTCTCTCTCGTGTAAGGAAAAGTTAAATGGATATAACGAGAATGATGGGAAGTTTATCTTTCAATTTTGTAAAAAAAAAATTCTTTTTTTATCGCTAAGAAATACGCGAAATGATTTAATGCTCTCTCGCGCGCCAAAAGGAGGGGGAAAGATGAATGTGAGCTCCCCTAATGGATTGTTGTTTTCGAATCTCATTAATTCTAATGGAGTGCAATTGAGAGGAAATATTTTTACCTCGCACTGTTTCGATTTGAAAGAAATTGAAGAACATTTCCTTTTGGTTGGGAATTTTTTTTTCAAGTGATGAGAACTTTTGAGCTGAGGTCATTTGCCACCAGAAGGGTAGATATTCAACGATGCTACAAGCGCATTAAATCCACATGGTGGCCTCGCAGTTTGGAACGAACACTTTCAAGGACTGCATCTGAAGTTTGAGCTCTTCTCTTCTATACAAAATGTGTGGTGGCCAATTGGCTAGCGTTCTGGCGTGCGGTCCCCTCGTATTCATAAATTACCGTGAGCGACAAACAAAATCAAACCAATCTCCTCTATTCCACGTTAAACTGTAGGTCCCTGTTTATTTAGCCCTGGTGTGCACAAGATGACTATACAGCGACAAACCGAACCATTCCAACGGAAAGAATTTTTCTGTGTATGGATTTAACGTGTACAACAGGGGTCTTCAAACTATGGACCGCATAATGTCCTTGATATTTTCCCGTAAATTCCAGCCGAAATTTAGAATGAAACGGAGTCTACCCTCTGCACCTTGTACTACTAGTCGGATAGTGTCGAATTGAGCTAGCTAGGTCATTGCCTTAGAGACTTTGTGGTAGGGTCAGTGATGTCCTTAGGCTAAACACTTTGGAGACCCTAGTGTATATCTCCGGCACAGACATAATTGCTTTCTTTCATAATTGTTTTTAGCCAGGTATGTCTGACTAGAACCTCTAACTAGGAGTGGATTCCCCCGTTTACACCTTTAAACCAAAGAAATAAATAATAGTCTTATTTAACTTAAATCATTTCATAATATTCTATTTCGACTGGCTGAGATATGTCTACCCATTATATAAAATATAATAAAACATAGATTTCCTTTAAAAACATTAGTTCCTGTAGAGATTATTTTAAGAAATATAACTACAACTCTTTTCATTTACAGCTTATTTTAAGCTTGATAAAAAATTGAATTATTAGGAAACAAATCGTGTACATTAAACGAAGACATAATAAATGAACTTATTTGTAGTTTAATTTCATGCACATTAATAATAAATTCAAACACAAAGTAGCTATAAGAATATTTGATTCTGATGCATTATTTAACAACTTCTCGATGGCAGCATCGCATCTAATTTATGTATGAACTCGTGAATCTCCTGATGTATAAGTAATTATGCATATTAGATACAGAAATAGAAAGGGGGGATGCACAATCTATCGGAAATAACTTAAATTAAAAGTTCTCTCTCGTGTAAGGAAAAGTTAGATGGATATAACGAGAATGATGGGAAGTTAATCCTTCAATATGGTAAAAAAAAAATGGTTTTTTTTTCTTGATAAGAAATACGCGAAATGATTTAATGCTCTCTCTCGCGCTAAAAGTGGGGAAAGATGAATGTGAGCTCCCCTAATGGATTGTTGTTTTCGAATCTCATTAATTCTAATGGAGTGCAATTGAGAGGAAATATATTTTTCGCCTCGGAATGCTTCGATTCGAAAGAAATTTAAAGAAATTTCTTTTTAGTTGGAATTTTTTTTCAAGTGTTGAGAACTTTTGAGATGAGATCTTTTGCCACCAGAAGGGTAGATATTCAGGTTTTGTTTGGTTTGTCGCTCTGCGGTCATCTTTTGCACATGAGGGCCAAACACACCAGGGACCTAAAGTTTAAAATGGATTAGTACTACTAATACTATTATTACACATCACTGTGCCTAGAGCTGAGTTGCCGCTTGACAGTTTAGGAATGATGTGGGCGAGTAGAAGTCTGACTGGGCTCTGTGACGCTCTATCTCTCTGACCTACGGCTTAAAGGGGATTCCGAATTACTACAAACATCCATGGCTAATTGACCATCAGCCCCCAGGGTAGATATCTAGATATTCAAAGCTAAGAGCGCATAAAATCCACATGATGACGTAATAGTTTTGAACGGACACTTTCAAGGATTGCTTCTGAGGTTTCCGCTCCTACTTTATGCCAAAAGACAGGCCTCTTCGGTCTATGGATTTATCGTGCACATCAAAGATCTTCAAACTAAGCACTTGATGGTCGAAGGGCTATCGCTCTAGCCCGTGGTACCACAGGTTTCGCTTTCGAGTCCCGGCGGTGCCTTGGATGCTTGTAGGGGTTCGGAATCCACTTTAAACCGTAGGCCCCAGTCTAATAGGATCGTAGACCGTTGTGAGAGTAGTGTTACTCGCGTCAGTAGCATATCTTCGAGATATACGGGGCCCTTGGATAGTGCTAAATGAGTCACAGCGTTACAGCCCTTGCTTATGGCATAAAGATAACTGTCTCTGTATTGCCAGCTGCATTACAAAAAAATGAGTGAATTTTCCGGATTTCCTTCCATACAATACGCAACTGGAGTCGCTCGAAATCCCAAAAAGTCCAACGGAAGTTATTGCCCTCCAACAACCCCGTCGGTGGGCTGTTCGTGGTCTCCATGAAGCCCATCGATGTTTCACCTTTCTAACTGTTAAGGGGAATATATAACCCTAGGTGTATAGTTCCTACGGGGGTGAGATTTGGAGAAGAAAAAGAGCAACGCGTTTCACTTATGCTTACCGCAAACAACCCACTGATGGGCGATGAGAGAAATTGAGAGAAATCTTGCAATACTCTTTCCGGCCAGCCTGACCATTGATACGAGGTGTTTCACTAGCTAGCATAATCGCCATGGTGTCTACTTGCTGAAAGCCGTGACGGTAATAACCACCAACGGATTTGACCCCGATCTCTTTTGAACGCTATCTGGTCACGTTACCACTAGGCTACGATTTGAGTATTTAAATTTATTATTGATCATTGTTGCATAAATAGGGGGAAATTGGGATTGATGATAGAAAATTGTATACTTTTGTGTAAACCATTAAAATTAAATCTTGTTCATTTCTCTAACTAGGGTGGAACAGCTAGATTGATAGAATGTTAGGTTTCCGTGTTGAGGTAATTCGCATCTGAACTCAACAAGTAATTAAATCGAATTAAGCCCTCTACTCTCTATTCCGACGACGGGTGCGATAAATCTGTCGGCCGGATAGATTTTGCATTAGGTTTGGAGAAGAGGACTTTAACCTCCTCCACCATGATGCAATCCTAATAACGTTTTTTCATAATTGAGTACGATGATACAAAATGGGAGTAAGTCATCCATAGTTTTTATCTGGATGATGCTGAATTTGCTACATAACTGCCATTTTAATATTCTAGTAGCAAATTATCTTTAAGCCAAAAGCTTAACACATTTTAAATTAAAAACAACAATTTAGTTTACATTTATGAAATACTGAAAAATACAGTAATTGAATTTTCATGGGGGAATCAGATCTTGATTAATATGTTTATTTTACAAATATATTATACGACAAAATCAATTATAATATACGACAAATAAGTAAGTACATATTCCAAGTCAGTAAGTCAAAGTAAAGTATGTATATATAGTAGTATTTCATAAGTAAGTCAGTATTCCAGGAAAAAAAGAATGATATCAAAATATTCTACTACTGATATTTTACGAAGACTGTAAGTATTGTATTAATGCGTTGTCTGTAAGTGTAACATAGCATTTTGTTAACATAACATTTTGTGTGCTTAATTCACCTGGATGATGCTGAATTTGCTACAGATCTGATGATTAAATATTCTAGTGGCAAATTATCTTTAAGCCAAAAGCTCCACATTTGAAATTAAAAACAACTATTTAGTTTACATTTATGACATATTGAGAAACACAATAATTGAATATTCATGTAGGGATCAGATCATGTTTATTTTACAAACATATTATAACACAAAATCAATTATATTATAAGTATAAAATTTCAATAAATATACATATATGATTATATATATATATATATATATATATATATATATATATATATATGAAATAACAATCATAAATATAAGTAAGTAATCCAAGAAAATTAATAAGTAATAAGTAATAATCCAGGAAAAACAAGAATGATATCAAAATATTCTACTACTGATATTTTACGAAGACTTAAGTATTGTATTAATGCTTTGTTTTTAAGAAATACAAGTATAACGTAACATTTTGTGTGTTTAATTCACCTTTTGTACTTTTTTAGTTTTTTACTTTCATAAAACTAGTACTGAAACTATTTTTATCAAGATAAATAAGCTTAACATGAAAAACTGATAGCCGGGATAAAATATTATTTTTTTAAATCCAGTGATGCCATATTAAAATACCAAATTTTTATGAAACGCACAGTTTCCTTATATACATATTTTTTGCAACCGACGCGTATAAACCATTTCGTTCTTTTATTTATTTATTTTTTTAATCTAATGTAGCCATGCATCCATCTTGTAAACTTGCCTCTGAATACCTCACATTTCAGATAAATGCGACGTAAGTTACATAGACGCTACATTCGAACTGCAGGCAAAGAAGAAAATAAAATAACTAAGCCGCCTGCAGGTGGCGTTGCATATCGAGTCGCTCTAGAGCCGGAGCAGGAAATGATTTATGCAACACATCACGGTCTCTTTGCATTTTTGGGTAATAAAAAGTTTTTCTCATTTTAGGAATGGCGAAAAAGGGGAATCGAATGTAGTTTTCCTGAATCTCTATATTTAGGTAAAAAAGGAATAGGCTTAGGTAGGGATTTTGTAAATCCATTTAAAACATTGAGAGATATCAGAAAACAAGAACGTTTTTTTTATTCTTACTCATTTTAAAATATAATTCTAAAACACAGTAGTTGCTGTTTTTTTTCGGATATAGAAGAAAATATTCCATGTTTAAATTTTTTCCTAAATAATCTTCGTAATTTTAAATTTAGTCCTAGAATAAATTTTATGTCTATATGAATTAAGATACAATAAGATTTCAGAATAATTTAATAGGAATCCAGAATAATTTAATGGGAGTCCAGAACAATTTAATAGGATTCCAGAATAATTTAATAGGATTCCATAATAATTTAATAGGGTTCCAGAATAATTTAATAACATTCCAGAATAATTTAATAGGATTCCAGAATAATTTAATAGGATTCCAGAATAATTTAATAAGATTCCAGAATAATTTAATAAGATTTCAGAAGAATTTGATAGATACAAAATTATTTAATTGGATTCCAGAAGAATTTAATAGGATTTCAGAATAATTTAATAGGATTCCGGAATAATTTAATAAGATTTCAGAAGAATTTAATAGGATTCCAGAATAATTTAATACGATTCCTGAATAATTTAATAGTTTTCCGGAATAATTTAGTAGGATTCCAGAATAATTTAATAAGATTCCAGAATAATTTAATGGGTTTCCAGAATAATTTAATGGGATTCCAGAATAATTTAAATTCTTAACTGTAAAATAATTAAAGACAAAACAAATTCCTTAATATTAATTTGTCATTTTCATAGTACGAAGTAATTCAAAGTGATTGAATAAATAAAAAATGGCTGTAGTCTATTTATTTAAAAACAGAAGTTATATTCTAATGCAATAAAGAAGAAGAATTAAAATTGTGTTTAATATTACAAATGTCCCATATAGCTTTAATAAGAACAACCTATCTATCAAATCTGACAGCAATTATTCAGTGTGCAATGAGACTCAGGAAATTAGCGATTGTCTATGAAAACTTCACAGATCGAAACATTTACAGATGGGATATGGACTATACCATGAGTTGTTCCATCGTGATTGGTGATCGACCATGAGCTGAGAATGCTTACTCCAATCAGAAGTGAGGAGTGCTGACCCCCCTTGACGGAGTTTCTTAAAAGGAGGTTTTTAAGATTCAATAAGAATCCAGAATAATTTAATAGGATTCCAGAATAGTTTACTAGGATTCCAGAATAATTTAAATTCTTTACTGTATAATAAATAAAGACAAAACAAATTCCTTAACATTAATTTGTCATTTTTATAATACGAAGTAATCCAAAGTGATAGAATAATTTAAAAATGACTGTAGTCTATTTATTTAACAGCAGAGATTATATTCTGATGCAAAAAAGAAGAATAAATAAAATTTTGTTTAATATTACAAATTTTCCATGTGGCTTTAATGAGAACAACCTGTCACTCAAATCTGATAGCGTATATTCAGTGTGCAATGAGACTCAGGAAATTAGCGAATGCCTATGCGACCTTCACAGATCGAAACATTTACAAACGGAATATGGACTATACCATGAGTTGTTCCCTCGTGATTGGTGATCGACCAGAAAAATGTCTACTCAAATGAGAAGTGAGGGAAACAGACGCCCCCTTGGTGGATTTTCTTAAAGGGAGGGTTTTAATTAATATTCAATAAGATTCCAGAGTAATTTAATAGGATTCCAGAGTAATTTAAAAGGATTCCAGAATAATTTAAGTTGTTTACTGTATAATAAGAGACAAAACAAATTCCTTAATATTAATTTATCACTTTTATAGTACGAAGTTATTCAAAATGATTTAATAAATTAAAAAGGGCTGCAATCTATTTATTTAAAAGTAAAGGTTATATTCTGATTCAATAAATTTAAATTAAATTAATTCATTTAAAATTTTGTTTAATATTACAAATGTTCTATATGACTTTATTTTATTAATGCAAGCCATTCATGCAAGAGCCATATCATTTCCAGAATAATTTTCTTCCTACAATGTTAAGTGAAGCAAAATTTGTCTTTCCATTTTATCGGAATACGACGCTAGATACTTTTGACTTCATATCATCTAACGAACAAAAATGCTACATTTGTAATTTACTAAAGATATGTATTTCTTGATGTAACTATCTTCAGGATTTTGAAATTTTGCTGAATTTTTGCATTCAATTAATTCGCTTCACATATTTTTGGTACATAAATATCCTTTATTTTTCTTAATCTAATATTGCAACGTATACATTCGTTAACAATGTAATTTTACTGATTTATGGCGTTATTATTATTTGATGCTAAACTTAAGGATTTTTTATAAAAGTTATTTTGTTTCTTATTAACAGATTAAACATTATAGTACAGTCTGATGAAATATTATCCTTTTGCTAATAACTTGTTAATAAACTCAATAATTTTAGTAGCAAATATTTTAATGAAAATTCCAACATATTTGAAATGTTAAGGATATTGTTGACATTTATCGTAAAAAATAAAAATAAATATAAAAATAAAAAATATGATATTTATTATAAAAATTAAATAAAAAGTTAATAAATATAAAAATATAAAACAATATTTTTTTTAATTTAGTTAAAAATTGGTTTAATATTTTTTT
>BPLQ01004714.1:35649-111984 GCA_021605075.1 Caerostris darwini
GTTCTAATGAGAACAACCTGTCACTCAAATCTGACAGCAGATAATCAATGTCATGGATAATGGTACTTCTTGAAGTTAGCTAGTGTCTGCTCGATTTTCACAGGTTGAAACAATCACAGATGGGATATGGACTGTGCCATTAGTTGCTCCATCGTGATGGATGATAGACCACCTGGCTGAGGAATGTCTACTCTAATGAGAAATGAGGGAAGCTAACCCCTCTTGACGGATTTTCTCAAATTGATGTTTTTGAAGTAGAAAGGAGAGAGTTCTGCTACGAGTCGACCAGTAGTGTCAGAGTAGGCCGGAGTTTCCGCCTGTTTCCAAAGTGATCCCTTTGAGGTTTCGTGAATTCCGCCATGTGATAATTCTGGTATGACGCAGACCGGGGGCATTATATTCGTCGTAGACTCGAGACTCTGAAATTCACCGACATTGGAGTGAACTGCACTTGTGTATTTAATTTTTTTTTAATTTTTTTTTTTTTTTTTTGTAATTAATAATTTGTACCAAAACAGAGTTCTGTATATATATATATATACATATATAAAGCTTTTTAATAAAAATTAAAGTGCTCCCATAAACCTGGAAGTCGCCTTCTTCTTGAAGCCAATATACGACTTGTATAGGCAGAGACGTTACAATATACATATGAAGTACGAAGTGCACATAAATTGTATCAGCGAAACGGAAAATTCCTTTAATAAACACGAATATCCGAAGGTAGAACTGCAAAAACTGCTTTGGTAGAAACTGCGTTGGTTTTTCATCCAAAAAACCCGAAATAAATTAGTAAACTCAAGGGGGTCTTTTTTTCTAATGCAGCTGGCAAATAGATCGTGATCTTTTTATACCATAAGGGCTGCACCGGTGTTACTCCCTTTGCATTACCCAGGGAGCGCGTGTAACTTGAAGATAAGCCATGGACGCGGAGTAACAATGCCCCACAACGCTCTACGATCCTATTAGGGCCGGGACCTACGGTTTAAAGTGGATTCCGAACCACTACAAACACCCATGTCAACGCTGGGATTTGAACCCGATACCTGTGGTACCGAGCGCCAGAGCGCTAGCCACTCGGCCATCAGGCTCAGTAAACTCAAGGTAAATCTATTATAACATCTTGAGGACAACTTTATCATTACGTACCCTCGGGATATTATAAACCATTTTATTTCTGCTTGCTAGATGTATGGAACCAAGTTAAATAAGCTACTAACGACATATTCCGATAATATGGTTAGCCCTTATTTTAATGTAAAATGTAAATAAAGAATATCCAAAAACATGTATCTATTATGACATTTTGTATACAGCATCTGATATGGGAAATCCGGATGGTTTTGAAAGAAATAGAAATTCTTTATTTTTCACAACTGAAAAACCAGGCTTTCTGCCTAAAAAAAATTCAATATTTATTTTTACAAGAAGTCGGCATTTATGTTGAAAAAATTCAAACATTGCAACAAATTGAATATTTTTTGATATCCAATAGAACAGCATTCCGATTTCAAATCGGAATGTTATAAGTTTCCAAAATTCTGCCAACTGAAAATGCACGGAAAAAAATATAGTTTTCAGAATACTAGATGTGATATAAAAAAATGAAATAGAAAAAATGTATCAGTACACAATTATATTGAGTTTATTTCAGTCCTTATTTCGCATAAATTGAAATCTGGGAATTGCAGTCCCTGCTTTTAGAAACAAATTTAGATGTATTTTGCAGCAGCTTGTGTAAATATCTCGTACGAACAATAGGTTTACCAAGTGGGAGTTTTCCTGTTGTCTTACAGACCAGCAACAAATGCTGTGAAATTAAACTCCTCCCGTAAGATAGGTAATCCTTATATATACGCCTATTGACTGTTCGTGGAATGCTACAGGGAATGTGCGGTCTTACAAGAGTTCAAATTACTTGATTTTAAAAAATATTTTATATATTAAAGGGTTTTTTTTTAATTTAAAAGTTAATTTTAATTTTAATTTAAAGATAATTTTATAATATAAAATATTTTTTTTTTAATTTTACTCACAAAAATATTATTCTAAATTACTTAATTTATCTATATACATCGTGGAATATTATAATATTTTTAATTTAAAGATAATTTTATAATATAAAAGATTTTTTTTTTAATTTTACTCACAGAAATATTATTCTGAATTACTTAATTTATCTACATACATCGAGGAATATTATAATATTTTTAATTTAAAGATAATTTTATAATATAAAAGATTTTTTTTAAATTTTACTTACAGAAATATTATTCTAAATTACTTAATTTATCTATATACATAGAGGAATATTGTCTGAATTTGTCTGAGTTTTAATATCTTCAAAATTAGTTGTCATTTTATTGTTTTATTTGGTGCTTAGACAAAAAAATCATGAAGTAATTTAATAATTCCGTTTTAATAAAAATACAAACCGTAATTTTTTTTAATGCAAAATTTCCCTTTGAACTATTACATCAAAAATCGTCTGCGGAAAGCAGACGACATTTTGTTTAATATTCAAAAATTTTTAAAACTTAGAGGTGGAATTAGAATTTATTATGTGAGTATTTAAAAACTAGAATTCAGAAAACTGCAATTAATTTTACTTGGGATTTATGGTTTATTGTATTTCCAAATTATTGTATTAACCAAAATCCATGAAAAATTTAAACTATTTTCTTTTTAATTAAGCAAAACTACATTAACATTTTTTAATTAAAAGGAAATTAAAACTTCTTTAATTCCCAGAATTCAAAATCGTCTGCCTTGATTTACTGAAATAGAATAAATAATCTATGAATATTTTAGAGAATCTGATGAAGAATTACTTTTTCATTTTTTTTCAGAAACTTTCAGGTAAATGTCTGGTTTATGTTCATTTTTTAGTATTCTTGTGTACCTTTCAAATAAATTCTTATATTAAATCAGCATTTGTTTTCGTTTCTATATTCTAATTTGTTTTTATTTTTATTGAAATAAGAATAAATTATAAATACATATATGAATGTTCTTTAATGAGTTTTTTACTTTTTTAATAAATTAGTTTATAAGTTCTTTAATAAATCTTTTAATATGTTTTTGATCAGCTTAGCAATTGTTTTCATTTTTATAATCTAAATTTTTTCATTTATATTGAAATAAAAATAAATTATAAATATATATGCTGTGTTAGAAATTTTTTAATTAGTTTTTGATCAACTAAGAATTGCTATAAAAATTACTATATTTTAAATTAAACAACATTTTCAACTACAATTCAAATGTAATTTTTCATATATTTGATGCTATATTAACATTTATTTCTTGACTAAAATTTATTTCGTGCTAGTTAATTATTTAGTGTTCATTATACTAATGATATAAAAAATTGATGTTATTTAGCATCAATTTTTTATATCGATAATTCAATGGAAAATCAAATGGTTTGCTAAATTCATTCCACATATTTGTACTTAATATTATACTTAGTATGGCATCAAAAGAATGGTAAATGGTATGGCATCAAAAGAATGGTAAACGGTATGGCATCAAAAGAAAGTTTTAAAAAAAGGTTTTACTGATTTTTCCCATCCAATTGGGTATTATCTTGCCTTTGGTGGATGGACTTTCCACTCACAGTGTCACAATTGTTTAATGACTTAGAAGTCATTTTTTTTTTCGTCAAAAAAAATCGAAACCATCAAGCACATTGAACACTACAGTTGGTTTAATGTGCAATTCATGCCAAATACTTTGTCATTTCGATTTAAAATATCACTGGCAGCCGAATTCGCTTTCTTTATGCGGCTTACATCGCCATCTATTAATGAGCTTTGGAACTTTTTTTTGACTCTGTATCGTTTCCCCCTCTTTCAAGTATCTTCAGTTCAAATATAAACTCATTGTGACGAGTGTTTCTTTTTTTTACAGCATTTTGAAAGTGATACTTTAATTATATTCCCCCTGTATTTAGCGTTCGTTATACTAATGATATAAAAAATTTATATTATTTAGAATAATTTATATATTTTTAGTATTTCTTTATATCAATGGAAAATCAAATGGTTGGCCTAATTCATTCCACATATTCGTATTATACAAAAAAATATATTATGTTGACGTTCTATCGAAATAAAAGTTATTAATCCTAGTTGTTGTTTTTTTTAATTTATTTACTTTTTTATTCTATTTTTTTTAATTAGCCATGTGTATTTTATAATTAAAAGTTGATGGCGTGTTAATACTGTGATTTTTTATAATGGCATCAAAGGAAATTGTTGATTAGTTAAGAATTTTATTAATTATTGAATTACTTCGAATGTTAACATTTTTTATTTAATAGTATTATGCGGAATATAATTTCTTAAAAATTTACTCTTGATTTCTTTTCATTCTTCTCTGTTAAATCTTTCGAATAAAATTTACCGAAATATAAAAGCATTATTTTCTAAACTCGGAAAGGATTGTGTTATATCTGATAGTTCGTGATAAAATTGGAGACAACGTGGAATTTATTTTTAGTATTTTTTTCCTGTATAAATTTCTGTTATTCCCTGTTAAAGGTGTGACAGTTTATTGCACTGTATTTATAGAAATGATATGTTGCCTATTTTATCAAGTGATAAAATAGATTTTATCATTATTGTAACAGACTTGTAGGGTGCCGATAGAAAGAATCAGAAAATACTCTGTGAATCCACATCCATTTTACTGCAAATTTTTCACTTACAAGCAATTGAAAAACAAGAACATAGATATCTGTTTACTTCGCCTTATATACAAAACAGAAGAAGTCGCACATGCGCACTATGGACAAATGGAATTTACATAGTTTAATATAATACTGAACAATTATTATGGACAACTTTATGATCTTATGACAACTAGCATATAAAAGTATTGATAGTTTTGATGGCAAAAAAAATACATAAAATTTTTTTAATTTTCAGTCAAATCAAAAAAAATAAAAAAACTCATTCAATTAAACATAAAATAGCAAAAGCAAAACAAAAAAAATCTAAATTTATTGAAACATTTTTTTTTTTATTATTTAAAATGTTTTTTTTAATCTTTTTATTTGATTTTTGCAATTTTATATTAATTTGAAGTTATTTTTTTTTCAGGTTAGCTTTTTTTTGTCAGGAAGCTGTAGAAAATTTTCGTGCATATGTATAAGTTCTCACCATAAATTAAGATAATTTTATGCATCCGGTTTTTAAATACAAATTTCTTTGGAGAGTATCAGCCTAATCAAAAGAAAATTAATTTTACTTTAAATTAATTTTCTTAAAAAAAGAGTTTTAATTAATTCTAATTTTCTCAGAATTAAAAATTTTCTAAATTTAAACATTTTTTTAAGATTTTTTTCAAAAAACTTTTTATTTTGTTTTGCTATTTTATATTTATTTGAACTCATTTTTTAAGGTTAGATTTTTTATCGGGAAGCTGTAGATAATTTTCCTACATACATATAAGTTTTCTGCATAAATTAGGATAATTTCATTTGTGTGATTTTTACATGCAGATTTCTTTGGCACGTATCAACCTAATCAAAAGAAAATTAATTTTTCTTCCGTTGTATCTTACTGATGAAAGAAATTTAATGTATAATGGAGAAAAAATTATGAATTATAAGAATATAATGATATTAATTAGTATCTTAAAATCTAAAAAGAAAAATTTCTCAAAAAAATTAGAAAACTCAACAAATTTTTAAAGATTTTGCTCTCTTTATTTTATAATTGGTAATAATAAAACACATATTAAACTTTTTGTTCTTATATTTCATATAATATTTTTCATACTATTATTTTTTGTACACTGTTTTTGTTTCTTTAATTAAAATTTGTTTGGTTTGATTAATTAAATTATTTGTTTGGTTTAGTTCATTAAGATTCATAAGTAATTTTAAAATCAAGATTGTTTTGCACTTAAATTACTTATTAGTAAAATTAACTAAAAATGTTAAAATTTACAGTTGTATTATAATTCAGCAATAAAAACAATTTATATCCTAATAAATACATAATAACAATGACTTTTGAAACCTTAAAAATAGAAAAATCTCCTTATTTTTATTTTTTAAAGAAACTACTTAGACCTGGTCACTTTATTCGAATTGAAAGTGATCTTAAAACTCTACGAAAAGCTTTAAAGTGTTTATCCATAAATTTATTCGTTACTGTACCTTAAAATAATAAGACACAACAAGAGTGGAACACAGTTTTACCGAGAAATTTTATCCGGAAATCACTAAAACTGAAGAGAAAGTTGGAACGATAAAATGAATCTTCTTTCCTTGATGCCATTAATCATTCAGGATTACATGTGGAAGGCGGGCTTTTAAAGTGGTGCCTAAAATTTTAGTGGGCTGCTGTGTTTTAGAAAGCTTTCTTATTTTAAAGGAAATGCTGACATTATTTCACTTTTGCGGAAGATATCGCTCCATCATCCTAAATGACTTGTCAGTGAACTTTATTTTGCGCATTTGATTCCATTGATGTGAATTTACCTCTCAGCACATCTTAATGTGTACGTGTGTATTGGTCTAGAAGAAGTTCGGTTCGTTTTTTATAACTTTTAAACAAAATATACCTTTTAATAAAATAATAATTATATTTCTCTTTTAAGTCTAACTTTTGGGGATGGTTCTGCACCTCCTAGTCTAAGATAGGCTATACCATGTTCATAGATGAGTCCATGGGAAAGGGAAGAAGATCTCGAATTGTTGACATCGTTATGACGGTGACACTATTTCCACTTGTCGACATATGTGTTTGATGAAAAAAATTTTAATGAAGTAACTTGAATTGGGACTGAAAATGTTCTGTCACAATTTCGCCAAATTAAATATTTTTTCCACACAGTGATTGTAGCCACCACTGTATTTAAATCAACATCCTTTAAATAGCATGCACTATCATTAGACCACGAATTTCCTCTAAGTTGTTGTTAACATAAGCAATCAAAATAACTAGCACCACATACATAGACTAATAGCATTCAGAATCGCAGGGACAATATTCGTCAAATTCACCACCAATAATAACAAATGATTTTCTCTTATTGATAATTAACTCATATTTAATAGAGTGAAATACTTTTTTAATCATTGTGGACTTGTTAATGATCTTCCAATGATAAATTTCTATCCTTTTAAACGTTTCTCGCAAAAATTCTTGCATAACTTGAAATATTTTAGCCAACTTGATGTTGTTTTAACGTCTATCGCAATACAGATTATAACTGATATTAGCAAAATTAATTTCCCAACAAATCAAACAAAATAGACAACTTAATTCGAAAACAAAAATGCGAAAAAATTAAAGAATTATTAGTATATTCATAGACATTTCCAATAGTTCCTAGATTTTTCACCGTTGTCCTTAAATTGGCAATATTTTATCGTCATAATCAAATGCCATTAGAGTTGAAATAGAGTTTTCTGTTATGCAAACACTGAAACTAAATATTTAACTTAACCTTAAATATTTAATTTCATAACAACGTTATCTCAATGATTCTAGCATAGAATGTTTCTATGGATTCCTCCAGAAATGAATAATGATTGAGCATATTAAAATTGGCAGGTTTCGTTTCATTGTAATTAAAACACAAATACGGGTTGAGACTCACTTCAAAATCAGTTAAATAAATACAATAGCTATTGGCATAATTTATTTAGTTTACTATATCGTCTCATTGTCTATTCAATAGAAACACGCGCAAGATATAAAACGAATGTAGCGATAATTCGGTTGCCGCTTGCAGGGTTAATCAGGCTCGACTCGTGGCTCAGTAGCAAATTGAGTCGCTATTGAGCATTAGAGCTGAGATTCAGTCCACTGACGGCTTTGTTGTAGACACTGTTTCAAACATGAGGAAACTCAATGGCGTTTGAGATGTTCAGCATCTTGCCTCGTGGGTCAAACTACCTGGTTTTCCGGTTTACTCCCATACTATAAGCAAATACGGGGTAGTTTCCTCTAAATACCTTTCCTTAAGCCACTGCCCTCCTTCTTCAGCGACACGGAGCCAATTCAGACTTCTACTTACGGGTGTTCCATCACAACAGAAGTTGCCCCTCCCCCTTCCCTTCATCCGTGAAAACACACCGGCTCATGGACTTGATCCAGAATTTGCTATCGTCCAAGTGGGACAAGAAATCACTGTTTTGAAAGATAAATAGAATCGGTAAAAGGTGTGAAAAAATACCTGACAGTCCGTTACAATTTCCTAATATTTCTTTAATACGGTGAGTAAATGTGGGGTAGCTATCTTTGAAATCTCTGGGATATCGTGGCTGTTTTATCAGCTATTCAGTGGAAACAGCCATTCAGTTATTATCTATCAGCTATCCAGTCCTAGTTAGATATATACTGCAAACTGAATGGATATTAGTTAATAATAATAATTTTGTGATTTTGAAAGAAAACAGTTTAATAATCATTGTGGAACAAGGGCCTGATGGCCGAGTGATTAGCGTTCTGGGACGCGTGGTACCACAGATTTTGTGGTACTTTGGCCACAAGTCCCCCCGGTGCCATGGATGCATTTAGTACTTCGGAATCCACCTTATACCGTATGTTCCAGTCTAATAAGTCTGTAGAGCATATGGCTTACACACCTACCCCACAAAAAGAAAAACAATATCTAGTGTTTTAGAATCTTGAAAAAGGCTTGACCCACCATGAGGCTGTCGCGCCATTGAAGAAGAAATATTGTAGAACATATTTATTTTGATATTGCATAATTTTAGATTAAAATTATTTTTGTCATTATTAAATTTTCTTCGAAATTACATTTCTTCCCTATTACATCACTATATTTAAATCCCTCTGAATTGGCCGTTTGCCAGTTTTCAGCTATATAGTTTGTTAATAGTTTTCACTTTTGTTTATGGATTTACTGTTGTGGCATCTTCTTCATTTTTGGACAATACTGAACCTGCTGCAAAAGTTTATCAGAGGTAAATGATCTTGACAAGATTATTTATCACTGGTCTGAGTACATAATTACACATTCCAGTAATTCAAGTACGAGACTATTACAACAATGTAATAGAAATTGTAATTTTGTAATTCTAAATGTAAGTTTCGATACTATAGAAATCACTATTATTTTTATAGTATCCCAAAATTACCCAGTTGCACACATTTCCTTCAATGAGGTTTTCAGTAAATGCAATGTATTGTCTATGTATTTTGCTACTAGGTACCATAACCATATAAGGTGTTGTTTTTTCAACTCTATTTTCGTATATCACATTCTTATCTGTTATAAGACTACAAAATCTTTCAGTTTCGTGCTGCTATTTAATATCATAATAAGCAAGAAAACATTGTATTATTTTTCAAAATTATTAAGTAATTATTAAATCATAAATTATATATTTTTCAAAACGACATATCATACTTAATTTTATGATAACAAAATGCTTATAGAAAAAAAAAATTTCTTAAATATGGAGAAAATATAACTTTCACATTAAATAATAAACCACGAAATCAAAAAGTTTTTTTTTTCATTGAGATATGAAGAACTGCATGATCCTTATGCTTTTTTCACATTTAGCACATTAATCCATTAAATTCTGTTTACCATATATATATATATATATATATATTTTTTTTTGGTAGAAAAGCATCTCATTGAATGAATGTTATCAGGCGAAATATCATAATTTGGAAAGCATACCATAGGGAAAGAATCTAGGGGTGCACACCTCTTCCTTTTCCTCCTCAAATCTAACGGGAGGACTTTCCCCATACAAATTTATCATCTATCTATCATAAGATCTACCCACCCTTTTATTCGATTCCTTTCTCAGGTATCGAACGGATTTCATCAGTATGCTAATCATCAAGTCACTACAGACGTGCCTGACTCATGACTCAGTGGCCACCTGCATCGCTGGTGAGCATTAGGGTGGAGGTTGAATCCACTGGCGGCTTTGTTGTAAATACTGTTTCAAAAAACGAGCAGATTCGATGTCATTTGTGATGTTCAGAAGCATCTTGCCTCATTAGTCGAACTACCTCGAACCCTACCTTCTACCTACCTAGTCGAACCTCCGCCCTAATGCTCACCAGCGGCGCAGGTTCTCACTGATCCACGAGTCAGGCAAGTCTGGAGTGGCTTGATGACTAGCATACTGATGAGGTCAGTTCGATACCTAAAAAAGGAGTCGAATAAAATCGTCGGCAGATCTATGATATGATAGACACGATAAATTTGTACGGGAAAAGTCCTTCCATTAGATTCCTAGGTGGCAGTTTTCTAGTTTTATCCCATACGATACCCAAATGCGGCGTAGTTATCCCTAAAAGTCCTTCGAGAAGCCACTGCACTCTTTCTTCAGCGTCACAGAGCCAAGTCCGACTTCTATCTACGGGTGCTCCATCACAACAGAAGCTGCCCCACCCCCTCTACTTCAATCAATCCATGAGGGATTGGACAACAACAACTCCAGACACAAAAAAACAAAAAGTAATATAATTGAAAAGTTGCTTCTTATCTAATTTGGACAAAAAAATGAAAACATGTAATAATGAATAATAATAAATATTTTTTAGTCCGACGAGCAATAGCGTCGAAAATTGACAACCGAAAAAATCAGATGAAATGAAACACAGTGGTGTAATAGGAGGAAAAGGTATTTTCTGAAATTTTTTAATTACAATAAAAATAATTTTAATTTATAAAAAACTTAAATTTTAAACTACGTAATATAAAAAAATTTAGATGAAGAAACTCCACAGTATATATTAAAAGTTTTTCTGACAAAATCGCTTTACAATGTGTGTGCCACAGTGATTAATTAATTATATCTGAGAATGATATAGTTTTCATATGAAAATAGTGAAATTTTATTTGATGGAAAATTAGAAAACCTAATTTTTGCCAATTATAGATTTTTTGAAAAAATGCCAAATACAATCCAATTTTTAAACAGCTGATATATTAATAAAATTTTAACATAACAAATAAAAGTGATAAAATAAAAACAATTACATTTTGCCACTGTAGCACACTGATTTAAAAAAAAGAGAGATATAAATAAGAGAGAGATAATCAATAGAATTTCAATGCCTTCTATTATTTCAGTTTTTAATGTAGGGAAGCATTGAGTTTCAATATGGACTACGATTCCAAGAACCTATTTCGAAATGCAATTGAGGTTATTAAAAAAAACTGGAAATGAAAATAAATTTTTAAAAAGATTTCTAATTAAAAATCTTAAACCTGTAAGGCAACTAGCAAAGGCAAACAAAAGCCTTGTTTGCAATTAGATCGACAACTTTGACAGTCAAATAAATAGTCAGATCTGACAGTTGAAAAATGCATTTTAATGAATTTTCTATCAATGTCATTATTTTTAAAACGTTTGCTATTATTTAATGCATGAATAGAAAGCACATTGATGACATTTTCTAGTTAAATACCAAAATCATCCACTTATATTCAAACTTAAACATAAAAGAAGTAATTAAGTCTTAACAGTTCAAAATTAAATCAATAAAACCATATGCCAAATCATTTATGTGGCTGAATTAATTTCCAACATAAAAAGGAAAATTCATTGTCAATTCAGATCAACTTTAAAAGGTTCAAATGCCATTTCAAACATCGTTTTTTTATTTCGATGAAAATTAAAGATAAAATTAATTTTTTTCTTTAAGAATAGCATGTTTAATGAACGAAGTTTTGATTATCCTTTTTATAATAAATTTTCCTGATTATTTTTCTCTTATTATAATAATTAGTGTAATATTTTTTTGCATTGTGATATTCGTTATTTCGAACGTTATTAAGGAAAATTCATTGTCAGTTCAAATCCTCTTTTTAAGTCAAATAAAAGCAATTAAAGCAATTCAAATGTCGTTTTTAATTTCAATGAAAATTAAAGATAAAATTAATTATTTTCATTTAAAATAAGCATGTTTAATGAACGAAGTTTTGATTGTCGTTTTTTAAATAGATTTTCCTATTTATTTTTCGCTTATTATAATAATTAGCGTAACATTCTTTTGCATTATGATATTCGTTATTTAACTTCATCACTATAAGAACAGCAATACATTTACTATGTGAAATACATTATGAAAATGTATTTAATAATTAATATAATGTATACTGGGAGTATTTCTAAAAAAATGGATATTAAATTGCTGTATAAATTATAAATAATTATAAAGCGATCAGAAAATTAATTTCTATTAATATAATTAAATTAATTTTTAGAAATGTTGTTTTGCAGGCCTACTACTACTGTTTTGTAGGCCTGTAGAAATTACTTTTAATTAGTATAACTACTTAAAAATGTTGTTTTGTAGGCCTACTGGTGGCTCAATGGTAACTTGGACATCTAGTGAGTCAGGTTTGAATCCGTGGTCAGAGTTTATTGCAGTCACTGCTTTCAGAAGCGAGAAAACTCCGTAAATTGTGATATTTTTGCAAAACGTCTCGCATCAATAATCAGGTTAGATAATGGGACTTTTCCTGTTTTTCTAACATAACATGTAAATGTGGTGCAGTTGTTCCTTAAAGGTCTTCATAGGAGGCAATATCTTCCGTTTATCGACCCTTGAGGGCTCTTCGTGTGAACACGAGGATCGACACAAAAATATTGCTAGTTTGTGTGCACTATACTATTTTCTGTTTCTAACCTGCAATAAAATTTAAAACATTGAATAAAATATTTTCATATAACATAAATGCTTGTATATGTATAAACTGGATGATATTGCATGTTTTAATATTTCATCCAGATCTTAAAATCTGTCAAAAAGAATGATCAGTTGTATATTCTTGATAAACTGGGCCACAAGAAAAGAATCGGTAGGCTTCTTACGACCGACCCGCGGGCCATGATCTGTGCATCCCTGATTTAATCCCACGATCCCGAATGGGTCTGATGGATAGCGTCAGGGCCGGATTTTCCTATAGGCTAACTAGGCTTGAGCCTAGAGCCTCAAGATCAAGATGGTCCTACATTCAAATTGTTAGCAAAATTAAAATTATACTATTCTAAAAACAGTAAACACTAAAACACTGAATCAAAAATAAGGAGAAATTCTACACATATGAATAATAAACAAACATAATAAGTAATTTACAAACTTAAAAAGGGGAGGGGAAAGGGCCTCATAAGTGAAATAGCCTAGGGCCTCTTTTCATCTAAATACGACCCTGGTTAGCGTGTTGTGTTTTCGAATCCGGGCAGCTTAGCCCGAAACACACCAAACGTTGTCGAAACTTTCCGTGAAAACCCGTATGACTAATAGGCAGGATGGAATACCGATCTTCGATGAAGGCGTAAACCCAAAGAGGCAACCCATCCTTGGGGGTATTTGTTCACAATTGCGGTGACAAAATGGGGTGCAATGCAGCAGGCCCTCTCATGGTACTCCCATTTGCAAACATAATACGTTGTAATGGCGAGTGACTTCAAGGTAAACGTTCTAAAATAGTAACTGTTTAATGCATGCCATTTGGTCTAGTTGTCTCATGTCTTTTTGTCTCCTACCAATCTGTCAAAAATGTTTTAATTTCTTGCCAGAACATGATACTAGGGTTTCTAGGTTTTAATTAATGCAGTAATAAATATCTGAAGCAAATTAAATACATGAAAAATTAAAAAATATTTAGCAATATAAGAAAACGATGATAAATAATTAAAACATAAGAAATTATTTATACACGTTGAAAAACATTTATTTGGAATATACAATATCTGTTCGATGAATTGATAATTTGCTACTTCATCATTATCATCATCATCACTGGCACAATAGCCCGATGGTGGGTCAAGGCCATGGGCCAGCTGGCAGATTTCGAGACATGAGATTGTTTCTTTTTACGGGGTAGGGTTGTCAGCACAATGCCCAAAGCGATACGGCCGTATTAGACGGGGACCTACGGTTTAAAGTGGATTCCGAACCACTACAAACATCCGTGGCATCACCGGAACTCGAACCCGAAACCTGTGGCACCGAGCTTCATAGTACTATTCATTCGGCCATCAAGGCCCCTTTCTCATTAATACGCCTGCTAAATAAATCGCCTATGTACGACGCCAAATTGCGGATAATCCTAACCACTGTCACCTCTAATCCGTACATCTCGAAAAGAGATTTTGGCAATCATTTTGACCCAGTTCAAATTACCAAGGGTCGTAATAATAAGAAAGTACCGATATGTTTTTTTAAAAATATAAATATAAAAATTTGGATTACTAAAGCATGTTCTTTTAATAATACCTTAAAAATATGCAATTACATTTTGCAATACTTTCCTACTACTTCTTAAACAACAGTGAATTAAATTAATGATTAATATAGCAGCAAAATTCGTACTACATTTCATATAAATATAAGGTAAAAAAAGAGCATGATTTATATGATGTGGTTCTTGCTATGCCTTCTATAGTTTTCAGTGCTGCCATAACTCTGGTAAGTCTGCACTCAATGCTCACCTTTCCATCTGTTCCTCACGTACATTGAAACACATTATTGCACAGTTATGACAATTCCCATCCCAAAGCGCATTTCCGTGATTTGTTACAACAAACATCCCTTAATATCTTCATAATTTCGCGTGCATTCAATTTCTGCGCTGAATTTAATTGTTCTGAATCACGCAATCATTCTGAGTAGATTCTGAACTTCTTGGGCATTTTAGCGGAAAATGCAAATAAAAATGGAAACACCGCCTCGATTTATCAAACAATTCCGGAGTAGAGGAAAATCGAAAAAGAAAAATTTAAACGTTCCAAAGCATAAAACACCATTAATTAAAAATCTGATTAATGAGTTAAGTTGCCATTAGCTGTTTTGCAAAAGAATCTTTTAAATGGAGTTCGTATACCCAAGACATTTATTTTTGCTGTTGCCAAGTTTTAAGTAACAAAGATTCGAATAAATCTGGATAAATTCTTCAAGATGTAAAATTTTCATTTTAAGTTAATTACACTTAATTAATTAAACTAATTTTGGTTTACACCTAATTACTTATACAGGTAATTTTATTTATTTTCTGATAGATTTTTCATTTGACTTGTTCATTGCTGTATTTGTTTATCAACTATTATAATGGATCTTGTGGTGTTAGATTAAATACAGAATATTATTTTTAAAGAATTTTTATAAATGATAGTAACCCTTAACTCGAAAAGAGATATTTAAACTCGAAGTTACTTGATTGTATTTTCTTTAATTGTCTCGCATTTTTGTTGTATGACATTGTGACAAATTGTCTCATGTCTTTTTGTCTAGTACCATTCCGTCAAAATTTGCTAAATTTGTCGCCAAAACACGATACTTTCTCCAAAATGGAGATAGTTCATTTTTTATTATATATCTATTAGATTTCTAGTGTTTAATTATTGCAGTAATAAATATCAGAAGCATTTTTTAAACAAATTAAATACTTGAACAATTAAAAAATAGTTAGCAATATAAGAAAACGATTATGAATAACTATAACATAAAAGGTTATTTATATGGTTTGAAAAAAAATTTATTTGCAATGTGCTACATCCACCTATATCGATTGATAATTTGCTACTTCCTCATTAATCAATCGCCAATCTATGACGCCAAATGGCGGTTAATCCTAACCATTGTTAAATATTTTATTCCGTGAATCTCGAAAAAGAGCTTTTGGCAATCATCTTGACCCCGTTCAAATTACCAAGAGTCTTAATAATAAGAAAGTACCGATATGTTTTTTTAAAAATATGAATATGAAAATTTGGATTACTAAAGCATGTTCTATTAATAACAGTTCCCAAATATGCAATTACATTTTGCAATACTTTTCTACGACTACTTAAATTGCAGTGAATTCAATTGATTAATACGGCTGCAAAATGCGTACTAAATTTCATATATATATAAGGTAAAAAAGAACATGATTGATATGATGTAGTTCCTGCTATATCTTCTATAGTTTACAGTGCTACCATAACTTTGGTAAATCTGCAATCAATGCTCACCTTTCCATCTGTTCCTCACGTACATTGAAACACATTATTGTGCAATTATGACAATTCTCAACCCAAAGTGCCGTTCCGTGATTTGTTACAACAAACATGCCTTAATATCTTCATAATTTCGCGTGCATTCAATTTCTGCGCTGAATTTAATTGTTCCGAATCACGCAATCATTCTGAGTAATTACTCTTAACTTCATGGGCATTTTAGCAGAGAATACAAATAAAAATGGAGACACCGCCTCGATTTATCAAACGAATTCGGACTCAGAGGAAAATCAAAAAAGAATAATTTAAACGTTCCAAAGCATAAAACACCATTAATTAAAAATCTGATTAATGAGTTAAGTTGCCATTAGCTGTTTTGCAAAAGAATACTTTTAAATGGAGTTCGTATACCCAAGACATTTATTTTTTGCTGTTGCCAAGTTTTAAGTAACAAAGATTCCAATAAGTCTAGATAAATTCTTCTAAATGTAAAATTTTCATCTCAAGTTAATAACACTTAATTAATTAAAATTTTAATTTACACCTAATTACTTATGCGGGTAATTTTATTTGTTTCTGGTATCTTTTTCATTTTGTCATGCTCATTGCTGTATTTGTTTATCAGCAATTATAATGGATTTTATGGTATTAGGTTAAATGTAGAATTTTAATCCATTAATTTTGGATTTTACATTGTGGGTACCATAAATTACGGATTTTATATTACGGATACCGTAATTTATGGATTTTACTTTGCAGATACCATAAATTACTGATTTTATATTGCGTATATCATAAATTACGGATTTTATATTGCGTATATCATAAATTATGGAATACTATCTATATAACTCTTTTTCCTAAAATATTCTGTGAGCTAATTTAGAAGATCCCTAACTAATTACTAATTTATAACATCCTTAACTAATTTAAAAGAAATTTTTGTGAACTATTTTTGATTGTAATTTTTATAAATTTGAGTAAAACAATCTAACAACTAGTAGAAATTTCAAAAAATTCTTGTAATCTAATGCGAAACTTTGTATCACTTCAACTGTTTATCAGTCACCCATTTCCTTTCATTAACTCATTAGTACACGCAAATTAGTAAACTTCCTAATTTTCTTTAAAACTTCAAGTATAACGTCACAGATATTTTAATTAAGCGAAAACGTAATTCCTTTTGGAACAGTTCAAAGGCAGAAAATTGGCTCCACACATGCAGACACATTACTAAACTTCGCATGTTTAGAACTTCCTTGATTACAGCATGTACGAGAAAATCATCTGTAAAAGTTCTTTAAAAAGCTCTCTACTGCATTCGATTACGATTACGATTTTCCAATTTGCTTTAACGTCTGGATAATATTCCCCGCGGAGAAATATTGCTTTTCAATTACGAGAAATTTCGTCAGAAGTCCTGGGAGAGATTCGAGAATTCTAATTCTTAAATGTATTCTGCTACAATTAGCTACAAGTTCGCTGAAAAGTATTTTGTTTTTTTTAAGTTCTTGAAAATTTCTTTAAATTTTAGAGAAAATGATAAAAAAAAATGTCTTAATTTTAATATTTTTTTTTGTTTAAATGTACCTTTTCAAATTAATTGTGGAAAAACAAAACATTGCAGAACTTGCCTAGAGGCAACCAAGAGAATTGTGTAAGTGTTTGTCAGCTGCATTAAAACAAAAAACAATATTGTTATATATGATTATATTATCAAATTTGTTAACAATATAACCCATATATTGTTAAATTTGGTTAATATATTGTTAATTTGATTTAACTATATTGTTAACCAAATCAATCCTATAGTGTTAAATTTGGAATTTCTCTAACTTTTAAATATATTCATAAATTATGTATCAAACATTTATCAGTAATAAATTTAACTAAACAAAAATGTATGCCCATCTATACGAATGATTTATTTATTTATTTAGAAAAAACTCCAAATTAACTTATGAAATTGTCTTATAAAAGTAATTACCACATCAAAAATAAATAGTTTTCATACATATTTACACTTTACACACGTTGTCAAAGTCGCCATCGAATCCCCACCTTTCTGAAAGCAGTGACTGCAACAGATGCTGTCAGAGGATTAAAATCTGAGTTATGTTGTATACTAGCTGCAAATATTACCTCTGAGTCTGAATTGTTCAGATTTTAATATTATGGATAATAAAGGAGAATTACGAATGCGAAAAGATCTCATACTAATTCACTATCAAAAATTACAGTAAAAGATAACTACTTAAAGTTTGTTTTTGACATTTGGTTGCGTATCAGTGGTAAATATAAGAATAAAATACAGGTAAAAAAATTAGGTTTCGCACTGTTTATCATTTTAAGTTATGAATACATAAAATTTTATTAATTTTTGACGACATCAACAGCTCTTTAATGCGTAAATATATTTGCAAATATTAGTGAAATCAATATACTTGAACAAATAGATGCAAAAGTGCATTTTTATTGATTTTTTATTTGATTAAAAGATGAATTAATCGAAATTTTGATATTTTTTACACACTAGACGAAAAAATGAGGGCTTCAGAGAAAAAATTGCTGAAAATCGATGTCGCCAATGCATTCAAACTAGGGTTTGGGCATATCCCTTATAAAAACTCATTTTTGTTATGTTTCTATCATTTACCACATAAAACTGTGATTATTATTTTTTCCAAGAAAGGACTTTTCCAGCGAGATTGCTTTTTTTTTTTTTTTTTTTTTTTTTTTTTTTTTTTTTGTTGTTGTTGTTTTGTAAATCATTTTTGCGTTTTTCTTATGTAAACGTCTATGTTGCAGTCAATACATAACAGTTTTGTGCACATGACATCCAATTTTGGTGTTTCTACATTAATTCAGTTGCAAATTAGGCACAAAAAACCGGTTGTTCCTTAACTTTTGGTGGCCAGTGTATTAGTGAAATCAATATTCGTGAACAAATAGTTGAAAAAATGCATTTTTACTGATTTTTTTTTATTTAGTTAATAGATCAATTAAGTGAAAATTAATTTTTTTTAAAGACTAGACGAAAAAGGATGATTTCAGGGACAAAATTCAACCTTTCAATAACATAGTTTTAAATTATAATCACGTATCAACCTTTCATACTTTCCTTTTTTGGCATTTTAAACGTAAAAAACAATAACGATATTTTTAAAATGAATTTTTCTGTTATACTTTAAACTAGTTGCATTATCTATAAAAGGTATGCTACTTTAATATATCAGGGTGCAAATATTAGAGAGTTTTTGCATACCGTATTTTGGACGTCCGTTAGCTTTTTCTCCCTAGAGCGCATGCTCATAGGAAATTGCGCATGCGTATCTGTAATAATATTTCATATGAGCATGCGCGCTAGACAGAAAAAGCTAACGGACGTCCAAAATACGGTATGCAAAAACTCTCTAATTATTGCTTAGTAAAAAGCTAATTATTTGATCACTATATCATTACTCGAAATGAATCATTGAGGAGTATTTGTGCAATACACGTTTGCTTTTGGCTATCAGGCAGAACTCAAACTAACCAATCCAAATCCATGTAAATAAGCCTGGGGACAATTATAGATAACGTCAAAAATGGGAATCTGGCAACAGCAAACCTATCGATAAAATCAGAAGCCTAAGATTCGTACATTCCCTAGGCATTTTATTGCATATTAACAAAAGACTGTTTTTAAATTAAATGCATTATCCCAAACACAATCGGTAGAGTAATAAATTATAGAATGGGACAAAAGGAGTTTGCATTGGATCTTTACTTTATTTATTAAAAATTTATAGATCCCTGTCTGGCAGTTATGGATTTAGAGATAAATGTATGCGTAATTTCGCTGCTCATGTATCAGTTATCAGAAATCTAGATCAGGGGTGGCCAACCCAAATGATCTTGTGGGCCACATTGGAAATGCATCATAACTTCGCACGCCGCATATAAAATTATATATCCCCCTATTAGATTTAGACCCACTAAAGACATTTTTTGGAGTGAAAAAATTGAATCATAACGAGTTATTATTATTGTATTTACTATTACTGATTTACTATTTACCATCCCTGATCTAGAGATGGTTGTTGTAGCATTATCGATTTTTCCAATACCCGTTTCAGGAATTTCATATCAAAACATGACGAGGGGGGGAAAATGATATCGCCATTTTTTTTTTTTTTTTTTTGTTGTTGTTGTTTTGTTGAAAAATTCTTACAAAAGAAGAATGTGACATTTTCGCAACCCTTTCTGGAATAAAATGTTTAGACGCTTTTTCTTTTCTTTCTTTTTTTTTTTTAATGCGTGTATGTGTATGTGCTATTGCAAAACTGACATTTCAAAGATTTCAGATATGCACTGGAGGAAGAGGGGGAAAAAATGCATCTGTTGCATTTAAAAAAAAACTGAGTGGAAGGGTGGGGGAGTGTGGTCGATTTTATGCTGTCTTCCCCCCCCTTACTTCCTCAAGTGGAAGATTTGAAAGGAAGAATTTCGGAATCTTATATTCCAAAGTTAGCGCGATTCGGGACAAGATAGAAAGAATCTTTTTTTCTTCTTCTTTTTTGTAAAAGATTTTCTTTTTAAAAAAAACCCGTATTTCACAAAATTGTGCTTTGAGAGAGTGGGGGATTTTGTGAAGATCAACTTTATTGGGTATATTTTTGGAAGGACTGCGAGAAAGTGCTTTTTAAAAAGCTTCTTCTTCGCATGTTATATTCGTCCCGTGACAACTATTCACATATTTTGTGTTGTAAGATGCACGGTCAGTTTGCTTTTGTAAAGATATGCGCTTTTTTAAGAAAATATTTGAAGAATATTTCATGATAAATGTATACTGAGTGACAAGTGAAAGGGTAAACATAGAGTTTGCTTTTTCTATGTAGGGTTCTATAGATCAGGAAGGCACAGACTTTTTATGGCTGAAGGCAACATATACTAACTTGACTACCGGCCACGGTGGGAAAAAAAAATTATCGGAAAATTATCCAACATATGTATGTATATTTGTGAGCATTGAATGCAGATTTACCAAAGTTATAGTAACACAGAAAACTATAGAAGGTATGACAGGTACTACATCAAATCAATCTTGCTTTTTTCTGCATTATATATATTTGAAATTTGGGCCTGATTGGCTGAGTGGCTAGCGCTCTGGCGCTCGGTATCACAGGTTTCTGGTTCGAATCCCGGTGGTGCCATGGATGTTTGTAGTGGTTCGGAATCCCCTTTAAACCGTTGATCTCGGTCCTAATAGGATCGTAGAGCGTTGCGGGGGCATTGTGACTCCGCGTCCGTGCCTTATCTTCAAGTTACACGCGCCCCCTGGGTAATGCAAAGTGAGTAACATCTGTGCAGCGCTTGCCTTAAGGCATCCAAGACCAAGCTGTCTAAGTGTTTGCCAGCTGCATTAGAACAAAAAAAATGTATGTATATTTCATTTCTTTTCTTTATGTACAAAAAATAATATAATATAATAAAAAAAATGCTAATAATAAAATACTCATGCCTCATACTAAATAAATTTTAATAATTGCTTTAGTGTTTGGTTCGAATTTTTTTGTCGTAACCAAATGCAAAAGTAATTAGTCTACTGCTTTTTTTTATATGTTCATAATGTTCAAATATTCATAATATGTTGTGCTGATCCAAACCTGTTTGTGAATTTTAATGTATTATTTTGCACCTATCACCTCCACTTTATTTAATCAGTTTTAAAATATAACTTTTTTAGCAATAAATATCATAAAATCACTTTGATAGGGATCCTGTATCCAGAATAGCAATTTTTTTACCTGTAGTATTTTAACAGCATTCGGATAAACTGAAATAAAGCAGCAGCAGTGAGCATAAATCTCAAAAGCATCCAGTTAAATCAAGTGAAGTCAAGTCCAGTTCCAACTAGTACATAAAATGGATATGATCTTCCAGTTTGCAAAATAGGATACATTGAATAATTCACTTTTTATTGCATCATATTCCCTGTTTTAATTTTCCATCGAAAACTGAAAATCGTTCAAAAAATTTCTAGATATATTTTTTTAATTTAATTTATATACGATAAGATGAACCACTGACGGAGTATACCTACCATAGATATTGGTCTGAATACAGTATATCCATAAAATTTCTTTATAATTGCATAAATTTATTACAAATGCAAATGACAAGACAGGCAAACGAAACTTACTACAAAATGAGGCGTATGTAGTTAACAAAATTTTGAATTATGCAGTTAAAAATTATTTTGCCTCATTTAATTGTAATTTATTACATCCCTACATAAACACCAATAGTTAATGAAGCACATCAAGTTGTTACTCGATTTGTCACTTTCGTGGTACCCTCATCAATGGTGGCGATACTGTTATTCTCTTTTTAAATTAGTCATGTTCTTTACATTTGATATCTCTAAGATAACCGTGGATACCTCATACACCACATATCACTCATCCCAATTTCTTTATATGGATGTTAAAGATATCGTGCATCGCACAAAGGTACATGATATGATTCCTCTAAAGACGAAGTATGACTGATGGCCATTGATGATATAATATAGTGAACATGAAATCGAGTACCATCTTGAACTTCATGTGTCATGCCATTGATGTGGATATGGTAGTAAACTTAGAGATTGAGGGCCATTGATGAGGATATGATGTTGTAAACATAGCAAGAAATCGAGTACCATCTTGATGCGTTTCCTGCAGGTAATAGTGCCCACAAAGAGATTTATTGCCATTGATGTGGATATGATGTAGTAAACATGGCAAAAAATCGAGTACCATCTTTATGAGATTAATGATGGTAATAATGACCACATAGAGATTTATTGTCATTAATGAGGATATGATAAAGTCAACATTGCTAGAAATTGAGTACCATTTTGATGATCTTCTTGCCGGTAATGGTGCTCATTCAGAGATTGATGGCCATTGATGAGCCCTTCATGATATAATGAACATTCTAAGAAACGTACATGATATGATTCCTCTAAAGCAGAGTATAACTGATGGCCATTGATGATATAATATAGTGAACATGAAATCGAGTACCATCTTGATGCACTTCATGCAGGTAAAGGTGCCCACGTAGAGATTGAGGGTCATTGATGAGGATATGATATAGTAAACATTGCAAGAAATCGAGTACCATCTTGATGCTCTTCGTGCTGGTAATTATGCCCAAGTATAGATCGATTGCCATTGATGGAGATTAGATATAGTGAACAGGGCAAGAAATCGAGTACCATTTTGATGTGGTTCAGGCAAATAATGGTGCTTATATAGAAATGTATTAAATTAAATTAAATTAAAATTAAATGAGAAAAAAGCAACTAAAATATACATCTCATTTTGTAATTATTTTCACTCCTCTATCTTTTCATTTGCCAGAAATAAATTTTTGAAAATGTAAAAAAAACTTTATGGATATCCTGTATATAGATGATCACATGGAACATGTCTGTTTGTTTGGGGCCTACTTTGTTAAGAAATTCATCACAATATTTTCATTTCGAAAGAAAAAATAATCGCTTAAATATCCATCATGATTACACGATACAATTAAAATTTTTAAATTAGTTATTATATATTATTTATACACTCATGTCCATAAATTAAGGATAATGAGGTTCAGTCAAAGAAAGAGACAGAAGCAAAACAAATTTGACTTATTTGTAAAGTCTATTTATTAAACAAAAGGTAAAGAGCAAAACAGATGCTATATGTTTGACATAATTAATAAAATTGCCGATTTTTACTCCCTGGAGCAAATTTCAAAAAAGAACCTATTTACAAAAAACAGTATAACATGGTTAGTATGATGGTTAATATGGAGTATGTCTCCCGGACGATGCAATACACGCCTTACAACGCCTAGGCATGCTGAGTATCAAATTAACAATCTGATCTTGGGGAATATTACATCACTCATCAAGCAATGCCCTCCGCGTTTGACAGGTGGGAGGGGGTTGACGGTAATGCAATTCGTCGGCCAAGCATATCCCCACATGCTCTATTGGATTCAAGTCCGAAGTATGCTGGCCAATCCATACGGGTGATATCCTCCATTGAAGGCATTCGTCTACAATGTTTGCACGGTGAGGACGGGCGTTGTCATCCATAAAAAGAAATTCAGCACCCATGGCACCCCGAAACAAACGTACATGTTGTTCCAGAATGACATCCCGATAGATGTGGCCTGTCATCGTTACACTCTGAACATGCAGGTCAGTTCTGGAACCAAGAATAATTCCTCCCCAAACGAGCCATCCTGCACCACCGTAACGGTGTCGTTCAATGGTATTCTCTTGGTGGTAACGGGTACCTGGCGCTCTCCATATGAAAGTCAGGCGAGAATCAGACTGCAAACTAAGCCTGGACTCGTCGGAAAACATCACACCAGACCACTGTTGCGGTGTCCACAATGCATGCTCTCTACTCCAGGTTAATCGCAGGCGACAGTGAGTTGCGGTAAATGGAACACATCTGACAGGCCTACGAGCATATAGACCAATGTGCCCTAAGCGTTTATACACGGTCTACCTTGAAACTGTCGTACCGGCAGCTGAAGAGAGCTGACGAGACAGGTCTGATACTGTGATCCGTCTGTTTCTTTTGGCAGTAACTGCTAAATACCGGTCCTCATTCGGCTTTGTAACTCGGAGGCGACCTGTGCTGTAACATCTACTCACATTAACATCATCTTGGAATTGTTGCCAAAGCCTGGAGATGACACTCTGTGCGATTTAAGTTCCTCGGATACTTCCAGCTGGGTACGTCCACATTCCAGTCGTCCGATAATTCTACCACGTAAAAATCATCCAAATGCTTCCTTTTGTAAATAACTATGCGGTTATTGCACTGAAATGATCTTTTAAAGTGCTTGTGAACAATTTTGCTTCTTTGCCACCATTCCTTATATACCCCTCTCTTACACTCTCGTCATTGTGACGTACTATGCGCGCCATCTGGTGGTTTCCTGTAATTTGCATATTCTTCTTCAAGTTGTGTGGGATAATTCTACAGGTGAAATTTTTATTTTAGAGTTCAGTTTCTGTGTGATTCTGAATTATCCTTAATTTATGGACATGAGTGTAGTTATTTGTTTTGCAATTTTTCTTTTTTAATTGGAAGGAATTTTTCTTCTTTTGATTAAATATGCAATTTTAATTCAAACAATGGGCAACCCTTTAGAAAATCAAAGAATAGTTAATAACCGATTGTCAAACCATGTTTGTTAAATGACAGTTGATAATTTACAAGACACATGAAAATGAATACTTTTTTTATTTGACGGCAAAAAAACTTGTTTGATTTTAATGCCAAATAATATCTTAAAAAGAAATCAAGTTTCTTTTAATACTTATCTTTGATCTTATATAAAAAATGTTTGGATTAAATTTTTTGTTTTAATCTTATGCAAAAAAATGACAGAAGAAATGAAATTCTAAATTCTATAATGTGATATAATTTTAAAGAAGATTAAGATTAGCACACACATCAATAATGAAACACATCGAAAACAACCATATAACTGAAGGCATGATTTAAAGAACCTTATGATATAAAAATGGCCGACTCGTGGATCATTGATAACGTGAGCAGTTAGCGTGCAGGAGGCTCCAAATTTGAATCTGCTGAGGGCATTCATTGCAGTCACTGATTTCAAAAAAGGTGGAAATTTGTGACCGCATGAGTAAATCGTCGGGTATTCATAATCAGTAGGGTGTTTTCGGGTTTTCTCTCACTCGACATGCAAGTTCTTGGCATTTACCCTTAAAAATTTTTCCGGAAGGTAATGTTTTTCCCTTATTACCCACGAGGGGGGTTTATTCGTTGCCTACATAAGTTGGATTATACTCCATTTTTAACATCCTTTAAAATGGAACTTTTTTTTATTCTAATGCAGCTGGCAAACACTTAGACAATTGTCTTCGATGCCTTAAGGCAAGCGCTGCACCGACATTACTCACTTGTTAACGTGATGTAACATTACCTCCACAACGCTCTACGATTCTGTTAGACCGAGACCTACGGTTTAAAAAGACCTATCGAGACCTACGGTCTTTCCCTTATTACCCAAGTAGGGGGGTATTCGTTGCATATATAAGTTGGATTATGCTCCATTTTAACATCCGTTAAAATGGAACGTAAAAACTGAATTTTTTTTTTTTTTTGCGTTTCACTCCTTGGGAATCATAATTCACGAGGTCACGAATAAAGTTCACGAATTTTTTCATTTTACATTAAATGGCAACATTGGTAGGGCTTAAATGATCGTGTTGTTCCGTCTTTTTCTGTTTTTAAGGCCAACACAAGCATTGTCAAGGGACAATAGCTTGCAGGAGAGTTTATGTTTGAATCCACCGATGGCATTCAGTGAATTCAAACATAAACTCTAAAGTAAGGAGGAACTCTAAACTCTTTTCTGAAATCAGTGATTGAATAGTCACTGATTTCAGAAAAGGCGGAGTCTGTGACCGCATGCGTAAATCGAAGGGTATTCATAATCAGGCTAAATAGTGGGGTTTTTTCGGGTTTTCTCCACTCGACATGCAAGTGATTGACATTTACCCCTAAAAGTCTTTTCGGAAGGTAATTTTCCCTTATCCCTTATAATCCCCTTATCGTCTTACGGGGAAAAGGGCGGATATTCATTGCATACATAAGTTGGGTTATTCTCCATTTTAACATCCGTTAAAATGGAACATAAAATTGAAGTTTTTTGGAATTTCACTCTTTGAGAATTATGATAGTCTCCTAAAATTCACGAATTTTTTCATCTTGCATTAAATGGCAACGTTGGCAGGGCTTAAATGATCGTGTTGTTCGTCTTTTCTCTTTTAAGACCAACGCAAGCATTGTCAGGGGACAATTTTTCTGGATCTTATTCAAGCTTTATCTGCAACTTGGGAATCGAGTTATTTCTATGCAGAACTCCTCGTTTCACTTTATCTATGCAGAGGCGTTGCATGAGAAATTTTTCGGCAGCGGGTTTTTAAGCGACGGGAGGATTTTAAAAGTCTTTTCGAAGCTCCGGTAATGCAATTTAGCGCGGAACATGTTTAGACTGCTACCAACTTTTAAACAAAAACGTCCAGAAAGATAGCAACCTCCTATTCGTCGATGGAATACGGTTAACTATTATTTAATTATTTGGTTTTACCTGTTTTTCAATATTTCGGATTATGTGCTTACTTAAACTATTTTATCTTTATTTATTATTATATTTTATCTTCATTTATTTCAGAAAATTTATTAAGAGCAATTTATTATTATTTATGATATAGGATATGAACAGATTCTGTGCTTTTTTTGCTTAAGAGTTCAAGAATGTATCTATGATACCTATAAATGATATAGAATTATATAAATAACAATAAATAATTGATGTAGAAATATATTTAAAGCATAGAGAAATTCCAAATTTAACAATATAGGATTAATTCAACAGAATTTTATGATATTTTATTAACAAGATTTGACTAGTGACAAGATTAAACTTTTTCTTTAGTGAAAATATCTCAAAAAAGTTTTGGTATCACACAATTTAACAATTTAAAAAAGAACATTTAAACAGAAAAATATTTAAATTAACGGGTTTCCCCCCCCTCTAAGATTTAAAAAAAAATGTTCGAGAACATAAAAAAATATATAAAAAATACGTTTCAGCGAACTTGTAACTAATTTGTAGCAGAATGCACTTAAGAATTAGAATTCTCGAATCTCTCCCAGGACTTCTGGCAAATTTCTCGTAATTGAAAAGCAATATTTCTCCGCGGGGAATATTATCCAGACGTTAAAGCAAATTGGCAAATCGTAATCGTAATCGAATGCAGTGGAGATCTTTTTAAAGAACTGTTACAGATGATTCTCAAGGAAGATGCTGTAATCAAGGAAGTTCTAAATATGCGAAGTTTAGCTGTAATGTGTCTGCATGTGTGGAGCCAATATTCTGCCTTTGAACTGTTCCGAAAAGGAATTACGTTTTCGTTTAATTAAAATATCTGTGACGTTATACTTGAAGTTTTAAAGAAAATTAGGAAGTTTACTAATTTGCGTGTACTAATGAGTTAATGAAAGGAAATGGGTGACGGATAAACAGTTGAAATGATACAAAGTTGCCCACTAGATTAGAGGATTTTTTTGAAATTTCTACTAGTTGTTAGATTGTTTTACTCTAATTTATCCAAATCACAATCAAAAATCATTTGCCAAAAATATCTTTTTAATTAGTTAGGGATGTTGTAAATTAGTAATTAGTTAGGGATCTTGCAAATTAGTTCACAATTTTTTTTAGGAAAAAGAGCTATATAGATGATAATCCGTAATTTATGATAGCGCAATATAAAATCCGTAATTTATGGTATCCGCAATGTAAAATCCGCAATTTATGGTATTATGTATGTATGAAAACTGTTTATTTTTGATGTGCTAATTACTTTTACAAGACAAATTCATCACTCCTACAGATGGCATACATTTTTAATTTAATTAAATTTATTATATAAAAATATATGATACATAATTTATGTATATATTTAAAGCTTACAGAAATTCCAAATTTAACAATATAGGAATAATTCGACAGATTTTTTGATTTTTTTTAACAAGGTTTAACTAGTGACAAGATTAAACTTTCTTTAGCGAAAATTTCACGCAAAAGTTTTGGTATTACACAATTTAACAATTTGAAAAGGTACATTAAAACATAAAAATATTTAAATAAATTTTTTTTTTTACCATTCTTGCTAAAATTTAAACAAACGGTCGAGAACCTAAAAATAAAAAATACTTTTCGGTGTACTTGTAACTAATTGTAGCAGAATGCACTTAAGAATTAGAATTCTCGAATCTCTCCCAGAACTTGTGACGAAATTCTCGTAATTGAAAAGCAATATTTCTCCGCGGGGAATATTATCCAGACGTTAAAGCAAATTGGAAAATCGAATGCAGTAGATCTTTTAAAGAACTTTTACAGATGATTTTCTCAGAACTCATCTCGAACATGATCAAGGAAGTTCTAAATATGCGAAGTTTAGCTGTAATGAGTCTGCATGTGTGGAGTCAATTTTCTGTCTTTGAACTGTTCCGAAAGGAATTACGTTTTCGTTTAATTAAAATATCTGTGACGTTATACTTGAAGTTTTAAAGAAAATTAGGAAGTTTACTAATTTGCGTGTACTAATGAGTTAATGAAAGGAAATGGGTGACGGATAAACGGTTGAAATGATACAAAGTTGCCCACTAGATTAGAGAATTTTTTGAAAATTCTACTAGTCGTTGGATTGTTTTACTCTAATTATCCAAATCATTATCAAAAATCGTGTACCAAAAAAATTCTGTTAAATTAGTCAAGGATGTTGTAAATTAGTAATTAGTTAGGGATTGGAATTGTAATCGTGCCTCAGCAAGCACTATAGATATGAGCAGAAATGTTGCCAAACAAAAAAATTGAAGAATCATGTAATATTTAAATGTTAAATGAAGAATCATGTAATTTTTCTTATGTGAAGCAGAACTCCAAGTTCAAATATATCTTTTCGAGTTAAGGTTTTCTACCATTTATAAATTTTTTTTTTTAAATAATATTCTGCATTTAATCTAATACCACAAGATCCATTATACTTGTCGATAAACAAATACAGCAATAGACAAGAACAAATGAAAAAGGTATCAGAAAATAAATAAAATTACCTTGCATAAGTAATTAGATGTAAAATAAAATAATTTTAATTAATTAAGTGAGTAATTAACTTAAAATGAAAAATTTACATCTGGAAGAATTTATCTACACTTATTCGAATCTTTGTTACTTAAAACTTGGCAACAGCAAAAATAAATGTCTTGGGTATACGAACTCCATTTAAAAGTATTCTTTTGCAAAACAGCTAATGGCAACTTAACTCATTAATCAGATTTTTAATTAATGGTGTTTTATGCCTTGGAACGTTTAAATTTTTCTTATTTCGATTTTCCTCTACGCCCGATTCGTTTGATAAATCGAAGCAGCGTTTTCATTTTTATTTGTATTTTCCGCTAAAATGCCCATAAAGTTAAGCGTAATTACTCAGAATGATTGCGTGATTCAGAACAATTAAATTCTGCGAAGAAATTGAATGCACGCGAAATTATGAAGATATTAAGGCATGTTTGCTGTAACAAATCACGGAACCGCACTTTGGGTGGAGAATTGTCATAACTGTGGAATAATGTGTTGCAATGTACGTGAGGAACAGATGGAAAGGTGAGCATTGATTGCAGATTTACCAAAGTTATGGTAACACTGCAAACTATAGAAGATATGGCTGGATCATATCAATCATGCTCATTTTTACCTTATATATATATGAAATTTAGTACGCATTTTGCCACAATAATCAACAATTTTCAATTCACTATAATTTAAGAAATCGTAGAAAATGTAATTGCTTATTTGTAAGCTATTATTAAAAGAACATACTTTAGTAATCTAAATTGTCATATTTATATTTTTTAAAAAATATATCGGTACTTTCTTATTATTAAGATTCTTGGCAATTTGAACTGGATCAAAATGATCGCCAAAATCTCTTTTCGAGATGCAAAGATTACGGGTGACAGTGGTTAGGATTACCCGCCATTTGGCGTCATACATTGGCGATTTATTTCGTAGCACTAATGAGGAAATAGTAGATTATCAACTGACTGCAAGATATTGCAATATTGCAAATTAAATTTTTTTTCAAAATGTGTAAATAATCTATTTTATTTTTAATTATATTACTGTTTTTATAATTATTATTTATCATCATTTTTCTTATATTACTAAATATTTTTTTAATTGTTCATATATTTAATTTGTTCAAAAATGCTTTTGATGTTTATTACCACAATAATTAAACTCATATCCAATATATATATATATATACATATCAAAATAAGAAAATATATCCATGTTGGAGGAAATATCGTGTTTTGGCGACAAATTTAGCAAATTTTGACGGAATAATAGGAGACAAAAAGACATGAGACAATTTTTCAAAATATTATGCAACAGAAATGCGAGACAATTTGACCAAATGGCATGTGATCAAATAGTTACTATTTTAGAATGTTGATCTTGATCTGAAGTCATTTTCCACTAAAACTTATGGTGTGTAGCAAATGGGAGCATCATGTGAGAGCCTGCTGCGCTGCACCCTATTTTGTTATAGCAATTATGAACAAATACCTCCAAGAGTAGGTTGCCTCTGGTTGCTTACGCCTCCGTGGGTGTTCCATCCTGCGTAAGAGGTGAGCTGAAACGTTCATTGGTTGACACATAGATGACGCTACTGGTATTAAATCAATATGATTTTTAGTTAGCCCTAACCTTCAAAAGACACGTATATAAATTCGACAGCTGTTGCACTATTAGTATGTGAGTTATAGCATTTTTAGTGAAGCAACTTTTGTTAGTTTGAAAAGTTGACAATGGATGAAACATGGCTCCATCATTTCACACCGGAGTCCAATCGACAGTCAGCCGAGTGGACTGCACGTGATGAACACTAAAAATGCTGTAACTCACATACTAATGGTGCAACAGCTGTCAAATTTATACGCGTGTCTTTTGAAGGTTAGGGCTAACTAAAAATCATATATTCGTTTAATTATTAGTGTTTATTATCATCTTCAATGTACATTAGTGTTTATTATCATCTTCAATGTTCATTAGTGTTTATTATCATCTTCAATGTTCATTAGTGTTTATTATCATCTTCAATGTTCATTAGTGTTTATTATCATCTTCAATGTTCATTAGTGTTTATTATTATCTACAATGTTCATTAGTGTTTATTATTATCTTCAGTTTTAAACAACTTGTTTAAAACTGATTTAAAGAAAGAAGCATTTTAATGATAAAAATGGTCTAATAGGCTTATTTAAACATCAATAATATACATAAGTGATCTAAGTTATCAGTAACAAGCAACCTAAACGAATAAATGATTACTAGTAGCGCCATCTACGTATCAGCCTACGCACCTTTCAGCCCACCTGTTATCAATCATACCCGTTTTCGGTATAGAAGCGGAAGCTTTCGATGATGTTTTCGAGCCAAGCTGCTCAAATTCGAAAACAAAACGATTATAACCAATAAACTGAAGATATTATCTTCCAGGAAGATTTTAGGGGTCAATTTCCAAGCATTTACGTACTATACGGGGGAAAAACGAAAACTGAACATTACCTAATCTGATTATTGATGGAAGATGTTTCACACACTGTCGCAAGTTGCATCAAGACTTCTCGTTTCTGAAAGCAGTGACTGTAGGAACGCTGCCCATCGATTCGAATCTGAGTCTCTTGATGGCCAGGTTACCACTGAGCCATTCATTTTTTTTTCTTTCTAATGCAGCTGACAAACACTTAGATAGCTTGGTCGTGGATGCCTTAAGGCAAGCTTTGCACAGACGTTACTCACTTTGCATTACCCAGGGGGCGCGTGTCACTTGAAGACAAGCCACGGACGCGGTGTAACAATGCGCCCGCAACGCTCTACGATCCTATTAGACCGGGTGGTGGAAAAAAATCCGGGTGGTGGATTAAAGTGGATTCCGAACCATTACAAACATCCATGGCCCCGCCGGGGCTCGAAACCGAAACCTGTGGTACCGAGCGCCAGAGCGCTAGCCACTCGGCCATTCAGGCCCTCTGAGCCATTAATAGATCTACAAAACGACATTTCTAAATAGTTATGCTACTAATTATATGAAATTAATTTTCCTGTTGCTTTAAAATTATTTATAATTACACATTCCAGTCACATTAATGTGACCACCGCCTACTTTCGACGTCAACGTGAAATAACCAATCAGCAGCCAACAAATGGCAGCACATTGCTGTGGAATGTATATAAAGAATTCCACTTAATACCCCTTAATACCACATTCCACACTCCACTTAAAGCCAGAATATACAAGAGTGTCTATTCTGGCTTTTGACAGGTGGTCACATTAATGTGATTGAACTGTGTAATATAATAAATTAATATCATTTTTTTGAAATACTCCTAATAAACATTATAATAAATACATTTTCATAATGTATTTCATATAGCAAATGTATTGCTGTTCTTATAGTGATGAAGTTAAATAATGAATATCATAATGCAAAAGAATGTTACGCTAATTATTATAATAAGAGAAAAATAAATAGAAAAATTTATTTAAAAAACGACAATCAAAACTTCGTTCATTAAACATGCTTATTCTAAATGAAAATAATTAATTTTATCTTTAATTTTCATTGAAATTAAAAAACGACATTTGAATTACTTTAATTGCTTTTATTTGACTTAAAAAGAGGATTTGAACTGACAATGAATTTTCCTTTTTATGTTGGAAATTAATTTAGACATAGAATTGCTTTGACATATGGTTTTATGGATTTAATTTTGAGATTTTAAGACTTAATTACTTCTTTTATGTTTAAATTTGAATATAAGTGGATGATTTTGGTATTTAACAAGAACATGTCATCAATGTGCTTGCTATTCATGCATTAAACAACAGCAAACGTTTTAAGAATAATGGCATTGATAGAAAATTCATTAAAATGCATTTTTCAACTGTCACATCTAACTATTTATTTGACTGCCAAGATTGTCAATCGAATTGCAAACAAGGTTTTTGTTTGCATTTGCTAGTTGCCTTACAAGCTTAAGATTTTTAATTAGAAACCTTTTTCCACATTTAGTTTCATTTCTAGTTTTTTAAAAACCTCAAAGCATTTTTAATTAGAAATCTTTTTTCCAATGCTTTTTCTCCTACATTAGAAACTGAAATAAAGGAAGACAGAAATTCTATAGATTTCACAGTTTAAGATATTGTTTAAAATTTTTTTTTTTTTGAAATCAGTGTGCTACAGTAGCAAAATATAACTTTTTTATTCTATCATTTTTATTATGTTAAAATTTTATTAATATGAAGGTTTGTGTCTGCTGTTTAAAAATTGGATTGTTTTGGGTGTTTTTTGATAATTTTTCATCAAGTAAAATTTCACTATTTTTATATGAAAATTTCATTGTCAATCGAATTGCAAACAAGGCTTTTGTTTGCCTTTGCTAGTTGCCTTATAAGTGTACGATTTTTAATTAGAAATCTTTTTCCAAATTTATTTTCATTTCTAGTTTTTTAAAAACCTCAATTGCATTTCGAAGTGAAATAACGTATTGAAATTCTATTGTACAGTTTAAGACTTTGTTTATATTTCTCTTCTTTAAATCAGTGTGATAGAGTGGCAAATTATAATTAATGTTTTTTTATTCTATTTATTTAATCTGTTCTCTCATTCATCATTTTTATTCGGGTTTTTTTTTTTTTTTTTTTTTTTTTTTTTTTTTTTTTTTTTAATTTTATTACTATAAAGGTTTGTATCTGCTCTTTAAAAATTGGGCCCTTTTTGGTACTTTTTCAAAAAATCTGTAATTGAAAAAAATTATTTTTTGATAATTTTCCATCAAGTAAAATTTGACTATTTTTCTATTAAAATTTTAACATTCTTAGCTGTAATGAATTAATTTCAGTTAAAAGTTTACTTTAAACATTGTGTGGGTGAAATTTTGCTAACTATTTAATGGAAGGGTTAACATGGGGTTTGAAGTAAAGCGGACGAATCGATTAGATGTTAGGGGTTCTAATAAGATACACATATAGGAAGGCAATTTTGTAATAAAAACTTTTAATAGATATTGCAGAATTTCTTCATATAATTTTTTTAAAAAAAAATATACCGTTTAAAATTTTAGTTCTTAATTTTTATTTTAATTAAAACCCATCCCAAATTACCTTTTCTCCTATTACACCGCTGTGTTTGATTTCATCTGATTTGGCCGGTTGTCAATTTTCCAAGGTATAGTGGGTCGAAAAAAACATTTATTACTAATTATTATATATATTCTTTTTTGTCTAAATTAAATAAGATGTAACTTTTCAATTCTATTCCTTTTTGTTTTTTTGTGTCTGGAGTTGTTGCTGTCGTATCCCTTATGGACGGAAGGGCAACTTCTGTATTGATGGAGCACCCTTATTTCAGTAAAAAAAAAGTAAATAATGGAAATCAAGATGCTTTTTCTTTAACAATTCTTTTGATCTATTGTTGCATGCACATCAGAATCGTTTAAATGTTTTAATTCATTATAACAGGTGGGCTGAAAGGTTCGTAGGCGGACACACAGATGGCACTACTAGTATGAACTCCATATGATTTTTAGTTAGCCCTAACCTTCAAAAGACACGTGTATAAATTTGACAGCTGTTGCACTATTTGTATGAGAGTTATAGCATTTTTAGTGTGCATCACGTGCAGTGCACTCGGCTGACTGTCGATTGGACTTCGGTGTGAAATGATGGAGCCATGTTTCATCCATTGTCACATATCGGTTTATTACGATGTTGCTGAAGAAGCAGGGCAGTGACTTCTGGGAGGACTTTTAGGGGGAACTACCACGCATTTGGGTATCGTATGGGAGAAAACCACGAGGCCAGATGATGAACATCACAAGATGATGAACATAGAGCCTTCTCGTGTTAAGAAACAGTGTTTACAATAAAGCCGCCAGTGGATTCAACCTCCGTCCTAATGCTCACCAGCAACGCAGGTTGTCAGTGAACCACGAGTCAGGCAAGTCTGGAGTGGCTTGATGACTAGCATACTGAAGAGGTCAGTTCGATACCTAAAAAAGGTGTCGAATAAAAGCGTCGGCAGATCTATGATAAGATTTTTTTTTTGTTCCAATGCAGCTGGCAAACACTTAAACACCTTGGTCTTAGATGCCTTAAGGCAAGCGCAGCACAGATGTTACTCAGTTTGCATTACCCAGGGGGCGCGTGTAACTTGAAGATACGGGCGCTGAGTAACAATGCCCCCGCAACGCTCTACGATCCCATTAGGACCGGGACCTACGGTTTAAAGTGGATTCCAAACCACTCCAAACATCCATGGCACCGCCGGGACTCGAACCCGAAACCTGAGGTACCGAGCGCCAGAGCGCTAGCCACTCGGCCATTCAGGCCCCATCCATGATAAGATAGACACGATAAATTTGTATGGGGAAAGTTCTTCCATTAGGTTTGAGGAGGAAGGTGGAAGGACGTACACTCCCCAGATGCTTTTCCCTATGTTTTCCAAATTATGGTGGCACGCCTGATCACGTTCCTTCACCGAGATGCTTTTCTAGCAAAAGAATGGTCAACAAATTGAATGGATGTATGGGCTACATGTGAAAAAAAGAAAAGCATTATGTAGTGCTCCTTATGCTATTGAAAAAAAATTATTTTTTGATTCCTTGGTTTGTGATTTAATGTGAAGGTTATCTTTTTTCAATGTTTAAAAAAAAAAAAAAATTTCTACAAGCCTTTTTTTATCATCAGATTAAGTCTAAAATGTCGTTTCCAAAAATGTATAATTTATGATTTAATAATTACCTAATAATTCTGACAAATAATATATTGCTTTCTTGCTTATTATAATATTAAATAGCATCACTAAGCAGAATTATTTTGCAATCTTATAACAGGCAAGAATGTGATACACGAAATTTTTGAGTTAAAAAATGCAACACCTTGCGTTGCTATGCTACATAGTAATCAAATTTATAACCAATGTATTGCATCTACTGAAAATCTCATAGAAAGAAATGTGTGCAACTGAGTAATTTTGGATAACGATAAAAATACTAGTGATTTTTAAGCTATCTCTATTACTTTTTTGTAACAGTCTTGTACTTGAATTACTTGAACGTGTACTAATGTACTTGACCGGGCCGTGTAAATGATCTTATAAAGTTCATTTACCATTGATATACCTTTGTAGCAGATTCAGTATTGCTCAAGTTATACAATGGAGAAGATGCCGCCACTACACTGAATCCATAAGCAAAAAGTAAAACTATTCATCAAACTATGTCACAAAAAATGGGGCCTGAATGGTCGAGTGGCTAGCGCTCTGGCGCTCGGTACCACATGTTTCGGGTTCGAATTCCGACGGTGCCATGGATGTGTGTAGTGGTTCGGAATCCACTTTAAACCGTAGATCCCGGTACTAATGGGATCATTGAGCGTTGCGGGGGCATTGTTAGTCCGCGTCCGTGGTTTATCTTCAAGTTACACGCGCCTCCTGGTTAGTGTAAAGTGAGTAATGGCTGCGCAGCGCTTACCTTAAGGCATCCAAGACCAAGCTGTCTAAGTGTTTGCCAGCTGCATTAGAACAAAAAAAATGTCAAAGAAAATTGGTCAGCGACAAGTCAGAGGGATTTAAATATAGCGATATAATAGAGGAGAAATGTAATTTCGAGGGAGTTTTAATAATGACAAAAAAAAATTTAATTTTTAATAATTAAAATTTCAAATTACGCAATATCAAAAGAAATATATTCCACAATGTTTCTTCCTTAATGGCGCGGCAGCCTCGTGGTCGGCTAAGCCTTTTGCCAGATTCTGAAACATTAGATATTCTTAACATTTTTTTTTTTTACGAGGTAGGTTTGTAAGCCCTACGCTATACGGTCATATTAGACTGGGACCTGCGATATAAGGTGGATTCCGAACTACTACAGGTGTGATTGGTACCATGGGACTCGAACCCGAAACTGTTGTACGGCACTCGCCAAAGCGCTAATCATTCGACCATAAGGCCCCGGTTTCACAAAGATTATTAAATTGCTTTCTTTCAAAATTGCAAAATTATTATTATTAATTAATATCCATTTATTTTGCCGCTTATGTCTGATTAGAACTGGATAGCTGAAAGATAGTAAATGAATAGCCGATTTTCTACTGAATAGCTGATAAAACAGTAACAACATCCAGGTGCGATAAGGAAAGCTACCCCACATTTACGCAGCGTATTAAAGAAATATTGGGAAATTTTAACCGACAGTTAGGTGTTTTTTCACAATTTTATCACCTATTTTATTTATTTTTCAAAACAGTGACTCACCCTATTTCTTCCTCAGGGCCTGAATGACCGAGTGGCTAGCGCTCTGGTGCTCGGTACCACAGATTCTGGTTCAAGTCCTGGCGGTGCCATGGGTGTTTGTAGTGGTTCGGAATCCACTTTAAACTGTAGGTCCCAGTCTGTTTAGCCTAAAGTGTGCATAAGATGGCGGTAGAGTGACAAACAAACAAACCACCCTATTTCTTATCCCACTTGGTCCACAGCAACATCTGGACCAAGTCCATGAAACCGTGTGTTCTCATGAAAAGAGGGAAGTGGAAGGACAGCTGCTGTTGTAATGGAGCACCCGTAAGTAAAAGTCTGATTTGTCTCCGTGTCATTGAAGAAGGAGGGAAGAGGCTTCAGAGACGACTTCTAGGGTGAACTATCCCGCATTTGCGTACCGTACGGGAGAAAATCGTAAAACCTCCCCCAGGACTAGGACTAAAAAGGTCCTTTAGTACCTTAGTACCTTTACCTACCTAGTAGTTCGACTAAAAAGTCAAGATGCGGAACATCTCAAACATCATAGAGTCTCCCCTTTTTTTTTTAATACGCTTTTATTAGTTTCACCTGTATGTTTGTTTGTTTGTTTGTTTGTTTGTTTGTTTGTTTGTTTGTTTGTTTGTTTGTATGTTTGTATGTATGTAACTGACGTTTTTGCTTGATTTTGCTCTACTTTAAGCGATCAGATTTAATTTAAACGTTGTAGACTTATCAAGGACAGACGACAATAAAATATTTTGATCAGTTTATAATCTCATCATGAGTAGGATCGCCAGGATGAGTGATTAAAACACACAGCCTTCGAAAAGTCATCTTGATTTGCTCATCATTTTCCCCCTGGATATCTGTTTCTCCTCATACACAGTATTTAAGCTGCAAAGAAACATTTACAGACATCTTTCAGACATTCAAACCTACGTGGGACAGCGGCACAACGGATAACGCATCTGATTAGGAGATTCCCTGTTATAATCCTAGCTGGCTCGACACATTCGCATTTAGCCTTTGTTTTACTCACAATCAGATTATTGTAAGGACCAGTCCTCCGTACCGGGACCTCATTTAAATATTATAGTTTAAAAACACTAAAAAAATATGATTTTAGAGTTAATCAAACTAAAAAGTAAAAAATAAATTAATAGTTTAAAAAAACTAAAAAAAACACGCTTTTAGAGTTAATCAAACTAAAAAGTAAAAAATAATTGTTAACATAAGAATAAAATGACTGACGAGAAAATGAATGTCGCTTTTCTAAAAGCGTGGGGTGCTTTGTATGGCATTTTTAAACTAACTCTGCATTTCGGAATGAAACTAGTGAAAAATTATAACGATTGATATCGGGCACCCCACGCTTTTAGAACAGCGACATTCATTTTCTCGTCAGTCATTTTATTCTTATGTTAACAATTATTTTTTACTGTTTAGTTTGATTAACTCTGAAAGCGTGTTTTTTAGTTTTTTTAAACTATTAATTTATTTGAAACAGTGTCTACAATAATGCCACCAGCGGTTTGAATCTCAGCCTTAATGCTCACCAGCGGTGCACGTGTCACACGGCACCACTAGATGGGCGTGACTAACCCTGAAAGGGGGAACCGAATTATCCTTTCATTCGATTGCTAGCTTGCAGGTGTTACTATTGAACAGACAATGAGATGATATAGTAAATTAAATTAATAATAGTAAAAGCTATTGTATTTATTCAATTGATTGTGGAGTGAGTTTCAACCTGTATTTGTGTTTTAATTACAAAATGAAACCTGTCAATTTCAATATGCTCAATCATTATTCATTTCTGTAAGAATCTGTAGAAACCTCCCGTGCTAAAAGTCCCAGAACTAACGTTGTTATGAAATTAAATATTTAAGGTTAAGTTAAATATTTAGTCTCAGTGTTTGCATAGCAGAAAATTTTAAATATGGGATTTCAGCTATAATACCATTTGATAAAATATTGCCAATTTAAGGACGAAAGTGAAAAATCTAAGAAATATTTGAAACTTTTATGAATACATCAATAATTCTTTTAATTTGAATTATTTAATTTTTCTAATAAAGTTGCCGATGTTGTTTCATCAGCTGTGAAATTAATTTTATTAATATCAACTAGAATCAGTACTGGAATAGAATGCTAAAACAACATCAAGTTGGCTTGAATATTTTGAATTAGTCAGGGATTTTGGAGAAACATTTAATAAAAATAGAAATTTATAATTGGGCAATTGTTAGCAAGATCACAATGATTAAAAAGTATTTGATATTATTAAATACTTAATTGCCAATAGCTAAAATGAATTTGCTTTGAGACTTTTGGCACTGTGAATTTGGCGACTATTGTCCCTGCGATTCTGAATTCTATTAATCTGGAAATGTGTTGCTAATTATTTTTATTGCTATTTAAAGGATATGATTTGATTTTCAGTGGTGGCTACAATCACTGATAGGGAAAAGGGTTTGATTTGGCGAAAGTGTGACAGAACATTTTCAATCGAAATTCAAGCTACTTCTTTTTAATATTTTTCATGGAACACTTGTGTTGACACATGGAAATAGTGTTACCATTAAAAAGATATCAATAACTCAAGATCTTCCTTTTAACATGAACTAATCGATGAACCTGATGTAACGTCTCGGCCTATACCAGACTTATAACGGCTTCAAGAAGAGTGCCACTTTTAGGTTCATGGGAACACTTTAAATTTTATTTACAAACACTATATACATATCTACTAGAACAGACACTACTATACAGACTACTACACAGAACTCTATTTACAAAACTACTATACAGAACTCTATTTACAAAACTACTATACAGAACTCTATTTACAAAACTACTATACAGAACTCTATTTACAAAAGTACTATACAGAACTCTATTTACAAAACTACTATACAGAACTCTATTTACAAAACTACTATACAGAACTCTATTTACAAAACTACTATACAGAACTCTATTTAAAAAAAATACAGAACTCTATTTACAAAATACTAAAGAACTCTATTTACAAAACTACTATACAGAATATTTAAAAAAATAAATTAGATACACAAGTGTGTTCACTCCAAGTTCGAATATTTTCAGAATTCTCGAGTCTACGACGAATCTAAACGCCTGGTTTATGGCAGACCTTAACTATCACACGGTGAGATTCACGAAACCACAAGGGATCTATTTGAAAACAGGTGGAAAACTCCGGCCTATTTAGTCACTTTAGAGAGAAAAAGAAAAAAAAACACTTCTGGTCGACTCGTTGCAGAATTCTCTTTCTTCTTCACCAAAAATCTCCTTTTAAGACAATCCGTCAAGAGGGTTGAGGGTTCATCTTCCCTCACTTCTCATTGGAGTAGACATTTCTCAGCTCATGGTCTATCACCAATCATGATAGAAAAACTCATGGTATATAAATTGTTCAGTCTGTAATTGTTTTGAGCTGTGAAGGTCGCATAGACATTCTCTAATTACCTAAGTATATTGTACATGATACAGAATATCTGCTATCAGATTTGAGTGACAGGTTGTTCTCATCAGTACAAAACACTAATTGCATGTAATATTACTACCCACAATAAAATTCGTCTGTTGTCAAATTTGAGTGATAGGTTTATTATATATTTTTCAAATAACATACATTCATTTCTCCTGGAATGAAATTCCGAAACTCTTCTCGTGAGAAAAAATGCTACACTGGTATAGCATATCTTAGACTAGGAGGCGTAGAGCCATCACCAGAAATTAGACTTTAAAAAAAAACTATTTTTCAAAAGAGAAATATAATCATTATTTTTTATTAAAAAGTGTAATTTGTTTAAAAGTTATAAAAAACGAACCCCGTTTAGACCAATAAATACATACACATGAAAGTGTGCTGAAACGTAAACTCACATCAATGGAATCAAATGCACAAAATGAAGTTCACTGACAAGTCATTTAGGATGATGGAGCGATATCTTCCGCAAAAGTGATATAACGCCATCATTCCCTTTAAAATAAGAAAGCCTTTCTAAAACACAACAGCCCACTAAAATTTTTGGCACCACTTTAAAAGCCCGCCTTCCACATGTAATCCTGAATGATTAATGGCAGCAATGAGAGAGAAAGCTGTCTGAATGAATTGAGCAAAGAACTTGCATTCAATTTTGTTTGCGGAAACGTATAGATTGTTGCAGAAAGCATTCGGTGAGCATTCCTATATCGGAAAGAAATGATTCGAAAAGGTATAAACAGTTCAAAGAAGGCAGAGAAAGTGTTGAAGACAAAGAGCTCTCTAGTCGACACCTCAACCTCAACCGATGAAGCTCACGTCCCAAAAATTAAAGATTTGGTTTAAAACTGAAACCTATATCGACCACAACCGCCGTATTCTCACCTTGCGACTTCAGGCTATTCCATAAACTCAAAAGACCACTTCGGGGACACCGTGTAGAGTCGATTAAAGAGATTCAACGTGAATCGACGCGCTTTGAAGGCCATCCCTTCCGATGACTTTTTAGCATGCATTGAGGATTGGAAAAAACGTTGGCAAAAATGCATTGTGTCAGGAGGGGATTACTTTGAAGGCGATGAAATAAATTTGGAAGAATAAATAAAGAGTTTTGAAAAAAAAAAAATAATTGGTCTTACTTTTTGGTCACATAGTAGACGAGGAGGCGTAGAACCCTCACCATCACTAAAAAAAAAACGAAATTTTTCCGAAAGAGGAATATAATCATTATTTTTATTAAAAGGTCTATTTTCTTAAAAGTTATAAAAAACGAACTCCTTTTTGACCAAGACATATCAAAATGTGCTGAGGAGTAAACTGACATCAATGGAATCAAATGTCCAAAATAAAGTTCACTGACAAGTCATTCAGGATGATGGAGCGTTGTTTCCCACAAAAGTAAAATAACACCAGCATTTCCTTTAAAATAAGAAAGCTTTTTAAAACACGGCAGCCCACTAAAATTTTAGGCACCACTTTAAAAGCCCGCCTTCCACATGTAGTCCTGAATGATTAATGGCATCAAAGAAAGAAGATTCATTTTATCGTTCCAACTTTCGCTCCAGTTTTAGTGATTTCCGGATAAAATTTCTCGGTAAAACAGTGTTCCACTCTTGTTGTGCCTTATTATTTTAAGGTACAGTAATGAATAAATTTATGGATAAACACTTTCAGCTTTTCGTAGTGTTTTAAGATCACTTTCAATTAGAATAAAGTGTTCAGATCTAAGTAGCTTCATTAAAAAATAAAAATAAGAAGAAACTTCCATTTTTAAGGTTTCAAAAAGTCGTTGTTATTTGTTATTTCTTAGGATAAAAAAATTTTATTGCTGAATTATAATACAACTGTTAATTTTATCATTTTTAGTTAATTTTACTAATAAGTAATTTAAGTGCAAAGCAATCTTGTTTTTATAACTACTTATGGATCTTAATGAACTAAACCAAACAAATAATTTAATTAGCCAAACCAAACAAATTTTAATTAACGAAACAAAAACCGTGTACAAAAAATATTATTATGAAATATATGAAAAAAAGTTTAATATGAGTTCTAATATTATGAATTATAAAATAAAGAGAGCAAAATCTTTAAAAATTTGTTGAGTTTTCTAATTTTTTGGGGGAAATTTTTCTTTTTAGATTTTAGGATACTAATTAATATTATTATATTCTTATAATTCATGATTTTTTTTCCATTATACATTAAATTTATTTCGTCAGTAAGATATAACGAAAGTAAAATTTATTTTCTTCTGATTAGGCTGATATGCTCCAAAGAAATCTGGATAAATTTAAAAAAAACATATAAAATTATACTAATTTATGCTGCAAATTTATACACATGTAGGAAAATTTTCTACAGTTCACTGATAAAAAATAATAAGTTCAGATAAATATAAAATAGCAAATATCTATATATATATTTTTAAGAAAACATTAAAAAATCATTTAAAAAATTTAGAATTTTTTTTGTTTAGCTTTTGTTTTTGCAATTTTATATTTACTTGAATTATTTTTTTCATTTATTTAATTTCACTGAAAATTAAAAAAATTTTATATATTTTTTCCCATCAAAACTACCGATGCTATTATATGTTAGTTCTCATAAGATCATAAACTTATAAATGGTATAAAATCCATTTTATCTCTATATAAAATAAAATAGGCAACATGTCATTTCTATTAAAACGGTACAATAGACTGAATCCTACTCTTAACTGGGACAATAGAAATTTATACTGGAAAAAATACTAAAAATAAATTCTTTACTGGCTCCAATTTTATCACGAACTAGCAGATATTATAACCCAATCCTTTTCGAGTTTAGAAAATAAAGCTTTTATATTTCGGTCAATTTTATTCGAAAGATATATCAGTGAAGTTTGAAAAAAATCGAAAGTAAATTTCTAAGAAATTATATTCAGTATGATAATATTAAACAAAAAATTTTAATTTTCGAGGTGATTGAATAATTCACATAATTTCTAACTAATAGCAAATTTAAAAAATTTGATGCTTTGATCAAATTTGAATTATAAAATATACATCCCTATCTTCAAGCCACACGCGCACCCTGGGTAGTGCTAAAGGAGTAACAGCGATGCTGTTCTTGCTTATGGCATAAAGATTAACTGTCTCTGTATTGCCAACTGCATTACAACAACAACGTCCCTAATTAAAAAAAAATAGAATATAAAAGTAAATAAATAAACTAGGATTAATAATTTTTGGTACCATAGAACATCAAGATAATGTATTTCTTTGTATAATATAATATGTAGAATAAATTTGGCTATCCATTTGATTTTCCATTGGAATAAAAAAATTGATGCTAAATAACATAATTTTTTTATATCATTATTATAACGAACATGAAATAAATTTTATAACAAAAAATAAATGTTAATATAGCATCAAATATATGTAAAATTACATTTTAATTGCAAATGAAAATGTTGTTTAATTTAAAATATAGGAATTTCTATAGCCATTATTAAAAACTTATTAAAAGATTGGAAACAGAACATATTTATATATTTGTATTTATAATTTATAATTTATTCTTATTTCAGTATAAATAAAAAATTAGAATATAAGAACAAAAACAAATTCTAAGCTGATCAAAAACTTATTAAAAGATTGGAAACAGAACATATATATATATTTATTTATAATTATTTTTATTTCAATATAAATAAAAACAAATTAGAATATAAAACGAAATCAAATGCTAAGCTGATATAAGAATTTATTTCAAAGAGGGGTTCGAATCCCGGCGGTGCCATGGATGTTTGTAATGGTTCGGACTCCACTTTAAACCGTAGGTCCCGGTATATTATGATCGTAGGGCGTTGTGGGGGTATTGTTACTCCGCGTGCGTAGTTTATCTTCAAGCTACATGTACCTCCTGGGTAGTGCTAAGTGAATAACGTCGGTGCAGCGTTTGCTTTAAGGCATCAAAGGTAATTATCTAAGTGTTTGCCAGCTGCATTAGAACAAAAAAAATCATTTTTTTATATCACATCTGGTAGTATGAAAACTAAATTTTCCCATATATTTCTGGTCGGCAGATTTCTGAAACTTATCACATTCCAAGTTGAAATCGGAATTCTGTTCCATTGGATATCAGAAAATATTCAATTTGTTGCAATGTTTGAATTTCTTCTAGATAGATGCCGAGATTCCTATGAAAATAAATATTGAATTTTTTTGGGCAGCGAGCATGGTTTTTCAGTTGTGAAAATAAAGTATTTCTATTTTATTTCAAAATCATCCAGATTTCACATATCAGAATGCTGTATACAAATTCTTCTAATGCATATATGTTTTTTGGATATTTCTTATTTACATTTGACAATAAAATAAGTGTAATGTTTAAAAAGTAAAATAACAGTTCGATCATATAATTTTTTCAAATAATTAACTATTGCTATTATAATTCGAAATCAACTTTCCAGATATATTCAATATACTTAGGAATTTATTAAGATATTTTAATAGCTGAAAGTACATACTTGTAGTGCAGATGTTTCAGAAACAACGGCAAATACCCAAAAAGTAGCATTAATTTTAATTCTACTAGCATGAATATAAAATTACAAGTATGAACTATTAATTATTCAAAATTTATTAATAAATTCTTACGTACATGGATTGTGCAAAATACTGAGATCTATGAAAACTGATAAAAATGTTTTCAATGATAATGTGCTATTGAAAACTTTTTGTGGACATAAAGCAATAATTATATATATCTTTATCTATCTGTCTATTTATATATAGATAGATAGATAGATAAAGGTCGAACAGACAATCGCTAATTTCAGGAGGTCTCATTATCCACGACACTGAATATCTGCTGTCAGATGTGAGTTGGCAGGTTGTTCTCATTAGAACAGAACACTAATAGCTTGTAGTATAATTGGAGATACGATATATATATATATATATATATATCGTATCTCCAATCCTGTACCTAACTAGCTGTAAACGGAAAGTTATTCTATCTAAACCATGTTATCAGAATATATCGTTGGAAGTGTCTTTAACTTGAATCCAGACATCTAGCGAGCAAAAATAAAATGGTTTATAAAATCCTCAAGGTACACATTGATAAAGCTATCATCAAGATGTTATAAAATATTTTCTTTGGGTTTATTAATTTATTTCGGTTTTACTGACTTCCTGGACAACATGATTTCCAACTCTGCCATTGAGTATTTTGTAGAAATATATATATATATTTTTTTTGTCTACCAAAGCAGTTTTTGCAGTTGCTTTGGATATTTGTACTTATTAAAGGATTGTATGCAACTTATGTGCAATTTATTATATATATATATATATATATATTGTAATGTCTCGCCCTGCACTAGACGTATAACGGCTTCAGGGAGAAGGCCACTTTCAGGTCAATGGGAACATTTAAATTTTTATTAACAAGCATTATATATATATATATAAAGCTTTTTAATAAAAATTAAAGTGGTTAATCTGGGTTATTACAAATTATTATTTACAAGAAAATGAAAATTAAAGATAGAAATTTAATTCACAGGTGCAGTTCACTCCAAGGACGGAGAATTTGAGAGTTCTCCAGTCTACGACGAATCTAATGCACTATGTCTGCGGCAGATCTTAATTATCACATGTCGTGATACGCGAAACCTCAAAAGGGTTTACTTTGTAAACAGGCGGAAACTCCGGCCTGTTCAATCACTTCACAGAAAAAAAGAAATACTGCACTTCATGTCGACTCGTCGCAAAACACTCTTCTTCTCCTTCTCCAAAAACCTCCTTTTAAGAAAATCCGTCAAGAAGGAGGGAGATCAGCTTACTTCACTTCTCATTGTAGTAGACACTTCCTCTGCCTATGGCCTATTACCAATAATGGTGCAGCAACTCATGATGTAGTCCCTATCCCATCTGTAATTGTTTTGTCGAACAGACAATCTCTAATTTCATGGGGTCTCATTATCCACGACACGCAATATCTGCTGTCAGATTTCAGTTGATAGGTTGTTCTCATTAGAGCAGAACACTAATAGCATGTAGTATAAATATCCGTGATAGTGCTTATCTGAATGATAGGTTGTAAGCAAACAAAACTAAAAAGCTTTAATTAAGCACCTGTTAAAGAATATATATTCTTTTCTCCTGGTAACAGAAAGGCTATATCTCTTCTCGTGGGAAAAATGCTACAATATAGAGATGCTCTCTCTCTCTCTCTGATACACACACACACACACACATATATATATATATATATATATATATATATATATATATCTTGTACACTGACTACCAATAAGTATTTGGACACCTATGCAAATGACGATATCTGCGGTCCTGAGGTACGTCACGGACTCCGCCGGTATATATCGTGTAGGAAACAGCATCGGGATTAGTCGCATGCAAGATGCCGCGCAGTTCGGATTCTGATTCTCGTGGTCTCTGATTTCGAGAAAGGTATAATTATCGGGTATCACAAATATGGCCGATCCTTAAGGGACATATCTAGCGATCTGAAGTACCCAAAATCGACAGCGGCCTATGTGATTAAGAAGTGGAAGGTGAGCGGTGATTGTCGGAATGGGCCCCGAGTTGGCAGACCAACGAAACTGGGAGATAGAGACCAACGAGTGCTCACCAGAGAAATTCGGAAGAACCGCACCCAACCGATGGCCCTCATCCGTGAGGAGTTTCAACAGGCATCCGGGAGTATTGTTTCAATGAATACCATCCGTAAGGAAGCACATCTGCATGGTTTCCATGGTCGTGCTGCTGCCCATAAGCCTTTAATCACAAAGTCTAACCGCGCTGCTCGGTTAATGTGGTGCAAAGCACATCGAAATTGGACTGTAGATCAGTGGAAACGGATTCTTTGGAGTGACGAATCAAGGTTCACCCTTTACCGTTCGGATGGCAGGGTCTGGGTCTGGCGTCTACCTGGTGAACGTCTCCTGCCAGAATGCATTGTACCAACAGTCAAGTTCGGCGGAGGTGGAATTATGGTCTGGGAGTGTTTCTCCTGGTATGGACTGGGACCCTTGATCCCCATTCATGGTAAGCTCAACGCCGATGCACTATTCTACTACACTATTTTGGATGACAATGTCCTTCCTACGTAGGACCCCTATTACTTTCAGGACGACAATGGCAGTTGTCATGTTTCGACGTTAACCAAGGCTTGGTATGGTGCCAATGGAGTTCATCGAATGGACTGGCCTGCCCAGAGCTCAGATCTCAACCCTATCGAGAACCTCTGGAACGCGTTGCATCGCCGAATTCAGGGGTGCTCTACCCGTCCAAAATCGGTGAAGGAACTTCTATGTCTTCTCCAAGCCGAGTGGAAGAAAATACCACTAGCTGCCATACAAAGACTTGTGGAAAGTATGCCCCGGAGGGTTCACGCTGTAATTGCCTCTCGTGGAGGCTCTACCAACTATTGATTTTGAATAAAGTTCGTTTTTCTTTTCTATCACAGGTGTCCAAATACTTATTGGTAGTCAGTGTATATCTTGTCAGTATATATATATATCTTGTATATATATATATATATCTATCTTGTATATATATATATATATATATATTTATATATATAAATTGAAGAACGTGCATAGTGTTAAAAAATAGAACAAATATACAACAAACGACAATAATGGATCAAGTATTTGTTTTGTTTGCTTTAGCGTCCTTTAAAGCGTATCACATCGATTTTGATTCACCCTATATAACAGTAAGGAATTGTGGAATACAAGAATGATAATTATCTAGAGACATTAAAAATAGATTTGTAAACTCATCATTTTTTTAAGAAGATGTTCCGTAATCAATTAGAGTTCGTTAAGCAGCGTGTGTCCTGCGTATATTGACTAAATAATTAAACGAACATAGGAGGAAGGCAATATAATGACACCAATAAAAAGAAATCATTTATGATGAACAAAGAAATTTCCATTACAATATAATTTTAGGGGTCTCCTTTTTTGGATAGCTGATTTTTTTTTATTACGCTGTGCATTTGCTACAAAATAATTCGATGCTAAAGAAATTAAAGCCATTAAAAACTATAATATGAATACAAATCTTTTTTATAGCGTTTCTAATTTAAAAAAAGATAATATCCTACTGATCAATAAAGAAATTTTTAATATTAAGTGCCTCTTAGTTTTCGACGAAAATAAATTAAATAACCGTATTAAAAATACAAAGTTTTTAATTAAACTGTTATGAATTGGATTAATTTTCTTTCTTATGGAATTTAGTTAATTAATAATCACATTCATTTTTATAAACACATCTGCATTAAATTATAGTTTAACGTGCGCGAAATTAATCGAAATACTCAGCAAATAAAAAACAAGTAGTATAAAAAAAAAATTTTTAGCCAATCCCTACTTTTTTCACTATATTGCAGAAAATGCTTTATAAATATTTTTCATTCATTTTTTAAGCTAATCTGGCGCCATCTATTGGTCGATATATGCAACTTAAATTTAAAAAAAAATAAAATTAATTAATTAAATTTAATTAATGAATTAATATTTGAAAAAACTGTATTAACATCCAGTGTCATCCACTACAAGTTAAAAAAATGTATTTGAACTTGAGTGGATCAATAAAAAGTATTTTATGAACGATTGAAAATTTTAACAAGATATATATAGGGAGAGTGTGAGCTAATAGAAGGAATAGAAAAAAAATCGTAGCAATAATCTCGATGTTTACAGCAATTTTAATCAAACTATATTGTTTATAATTAGTAACGATTATATTTTGGATATATCTCAAATAATCTTTCTTTCATTTTCATTTTTATATCTATTTTTTATATTTAAATATTTGATAGTTTTTATATTTATAAAAACATATTTCTATGAAAATTTAAAAAAAATATTACATTCATTTTTTAAATTTTACTTTATTAAAAAAATATTTTTTTAATATCTTTTACGTTTATTAATTTTAAATTTATTTTTTAAATTAAACACTACATTTTTTATTAATTTTTATATTTATTTTTTATATTTATAAAAATATATTTTTATTAAAATTTGCTCAAAAATATATTAAATTAATTTTTTTAATTAAATTTTATTAAAAAAATATTTATATATATTTTTTATAATTATTAATTTTATTTTAATTTTTATATTAAATACTATATTTATATTTTCATATTTATTTTTTATTTATTTATATATTTCATGATAGATGCCGATAATTTCCTTAACATGTTAATATGTTGGAATTTTCATCAAAATATTTGTTATTAAAACTAATGAATTTGTTGACAAATTATTAGCAAAATGGTGATATTTCATCAGATTGTACTATAATGTTTAATCTATTAATAAGTAACAAAATAACTTTTATAACAAATTTAAAAGTTTAGAATTAAATAATAATAACACAATAAAACATTAAAATTACATAATTAAAGAATACATACATTGAATGCAAAAACTGAACAAAATTTCAAAACCCTGAAGATAGCTATATCAAGAAACGCATATTTTTAGCATATTACAAATGAAGTATTTTTGTTCGTTAGATGATATCAAGCTAAATGTATCTAGCGTCATATTCCGATAAAATGGAGAGACAAATTTCGCTTCACATAACATTGTAGGAAGTAAATTATTCTGGAAATGATATGGCACTACGAATGCCATGCATTAATAAAATAAAGCCATATGGAACAATTGTAATATTAAACAAAATTTTAAGTGTTCTTCTTTATTGCATCAGAATATAACCGCTGCATTTAAATAAATAAACTACCGCCATTTTTAATTTATTCTATAATTTTGAATCACTTAGTACTAAAAAAAGGACAAATTAATATTAAGGAATTTGTTTTGTCTTTAATTATTATTCAGTAAAAATTTTTTAAATTATTCTGGAATCTTATTGAATCGTAATTAAACCCTTCCTTAAAAACCTCCTTTTAAGAAAATTCGTCAGAAGGAGATCAGCTTCCCTCACTTCTCATTGGAGTAGACACTTCTCAGCTTATGGTCGATCACCAATCACGATGGAACAACTCATGATGTAGTCCATATTTCATTGTAATAATAATAATAATTGTTTCGATCTGTGAAGATCGCATAGATAATCGATAATTTCCTGAGTCTCATTGCACACTGAATATTTGCTATCAGATTTGAGTGACAGGTTGTTCTCATTAAAGCCATATGGAACATGTGTAATATTAAACAAAATTTTAATTAATCTTCTTTATTGCATCAAAATATAACCTCTCCTTTTAAATAAATAGACTACAGCCATTTTTAATTTATTCCATCACTTTGAATTACTTCGTATTATAAAAATGACAAATTAATATTAAGGAATTTGTTTTGTCTATAATTATTATACAGTAAAGAATTAAAATTATTAAGGAATCCTATTAAATTATTCTGGAATCCTATTAAATTATTCTGGAATCCTATTAAATTATTCTAGAATCCTATTAAATTATTTTGAAAAGCTATTAAATTATACTGGAACCCTATTGAATTATTCTGGAATTCTATTAAATAATTCTGGAATCCCATTAAATTATTTTAGAATTTCATTAAATTATTTTGGAATCCTATTAAATAATTCTGGAAAACTATTAAATTATTCTGGGAAACTATTAAATTATTTTTTAATCTTATTGAATCTTAATTCATATAGAGATAAAAATATAATCTAGGAAAAAATTTAAAATTACTAGCTTTTCTTCTATACCAAAAAAAATCATTACTATGCTTCAGAATTACATTTTAAAATGAGTAAGAAAAAAAAAACGTTCTTGTTTTCTGATATCTCCAAATGTTTTTAATGGATTTACAAAATCCCTACCTAAGCCTATTCCTTTTTTCCCTAAATATAGAGATTCAGGAAAACTACATTCGATTCCCCTTTTTCGCCATTTCTAAAATGAGAAAAACTTTTTATTACACGAAAATGCAAAGAGACCGTGATGTGTTGCATAAATCATTTCCTGCTCCGGCTCTAGAGCGACTCGATATGCAACGCCACCTGCAGGCGGCTTAGCTATTTTATTTTCTTCTTTGCCTGCAGTTCGATGTAGCATCTACGTAACTTACGTCGCATTTATCTGAAATGTGAGGTATTCAGAGGCGAGGTTACAAGATGAATGTATGGCTGCATTAGCTTAAAAAAAACAAATAAATAAAAGAACGAAATGGTTTATACGCGTCGGTTGCAAAAAATATGTATATAAGGAAACTGTGCGTTTCATAAAAATTTGGTATTTTAATATGGAATCACTGGATTAAAAAAGTAATATTTTATCCTCGCTATCAGTTTTTCATATTAAGCTTATTTATCTTGATAAAAATAGTTTCAGTACTAGTTTTATGAAAGTAAAAAGTTAAAAAATTACAAAAGTTGAATTAAACACACAAAATGTTACATTATATACTTGTATTTCTTAAAGGCAGCGCATTAATACAATACTTACAGTCTTCGTGGAATATCAGTAACAGAATATTTTAGTATCATTCTTCTTTATTCTGGAATACTTACTAATATATTTATGATTGTTATTCTTTCCTATCTATACGAAAGAATAAATTATCTATAAAAAATATTATATACTAAATTATCTACGAAGAATTTTATCTGTCTGTGTATCTATCTATCTATCTATCGTTCTTAATTTTTTGTCGCATAATATAATTGATTTAGTCGTATAATATGTTTGTAAAATAAATATATTAATAATGATCTGACCCCTCTATGAATATTCAATTATTGAGTTTTTCAATGTTTCGTAAATGTAAACTAAGCTGTTGTTTTTAATTTCAAATATGTGGACGTTTTGGCTTAAAGATCATTTACTACTAGAATATTAGAATGGCAGATATGTAGCAACTTCAGCGTCATCCAAATGGCAGCCATGGAAGACTTATTGCACAGCCCCCACTTTGTATCATGGCACTCATTTATAAACAAACACTACTAGGACTGCATCCATGGTGGGGGAAGTTCATGCCGTCTTCTCCAAACCCAATACGAAATCTATCTGGCCTACAGATTTAACGCGCCTGTCGTCGGAATAGAAAGTAGAATGTTTAGTTGGGTATAATTTTTTTGTTGGGTTTAGATCCGAGTTACCCAAACACGGAAACCTAACACTATCAATCTAGCCACTGCACCCCAGTTAGAGAAATGAACAAGATTTAGTTTTAATGCTTTACTCAGAAGTATACAATTTTCTATTATCAATGACAATTTTTCCCTATTTTTTCAACAATGATCAACAATAAATTTGAATTCTCAAATCGTATGGTAACCGTGACCAGATAGCGTGCAGAAGAGATCAGGATCGAATCTGTTGGTGGCTGTTGCCTTCACGGCTTTCAGCAAGGAGATTCTATGGCGATTGTGTCAGCTAGGGAAGCGCCTCGTATCAATAGTCGGGCTATTACTTATTAAAATTACTTGCCTTTTAAGAGAAGGCACTAGGAGGTCTCACTGAAATATTATTTTAAACTGAAGCTCAACCATATATTCTATTTAGTCATGTTGATAAACCCAATTTCGGAGCCCTTTATGATAACAGATTATCGTATATTCTTTATTTGGGCAATGAAGGCAATTCGTGTTGAATTTTATCAATTTTGGGAAATCGATACATTTTTCCATTTGAACAAAAGCTCATTCATTGGAAAAATGTATGCCTGAAAATAATTGACAATTTGGAAGACTTCCCTCTTCCAACTACTTGACCAACAATTAATCGTCAATTGTTTTATTCCCATGGACTATAGAGAAATTTATATTGATAGTTACAAGCTAAATAATTATGTAGCTTCAGCAGTGGATTTTGACAGTGAGAGACTGTCTGAAGGCCAACACAAATATTATTACATTTTAACAACTGAAATGTATGCGAATGCATGTAATTTCAATCGAACGAATCTCAATTTCTGATGAGCCAAAGGAGATTTATATTCGCGTTATTAACTATTTAGGATGCTCCTATCCTATATTGGGAAAATTATAGCAAAATAATTTTGGTCAGACTGCGCTAATGAACAGCACATTGGATTTTGGAAATGAGATTGCTTGGATTAAAACATGACAAATGGAGCCGAGGTCTCAAGTCTTTGCTGGAAATGTCTCCAAACATTTTAGGCTAAGGGCGACACTGATTCCTTCACTAACTCCCAAGAGCCAAGACATGGCTAGTTCATCAGCTGGATAATTTCGGAACTAGCCAAAGAGGGAATTATCTATGGCGAGAGGTGCAGGGGTTAGACACGTTCCATTCTAAATTTCGGTTAGAATTCCCGAGCAAGTGCCAATAACATGCCATTGTGTAGGAGATGCCTTCTTGAGCTATAGTAGTACAGTGACATCTTCTGGAAATTACGTAAAAGCCTCAATTTTGCTGGGTTAGTCGAAGTTATTTTGTAGCTAAATTGAGCTTTATTCAAAGATAATTTGTAGTGAGTAGCAGATCTAGAGCATTGTTCATTGTAAATTTTACAAACATGCATGACAAAATGTGCCAGTTCTGTACCGGCGATGTACAGCAGGAGTCTCCAAACATCTAACCTAAGGGCCACACTGACTCCTCTACTTAGTACTAAGGGCCAAGACCTACCCAACTCATTTTAGTACTAGCCGGCGAGTGTGGTATCTATGGCACGGGTAAAGGGGATAAACTCCGTTCTAAATTTCGGTTGGTATTTATAGGCAAGTGTCAAAAATATGTCATTGCGGTGGAGATACCATCTTGCACCATCTTTTAGGAAGCGGCAGAATTGTCACTTGTGTTAATTCTTATGCATTTACTTGTGTCAGAATTGTCACTTGTGTCAAAAACGTCAATTGTGTTTGGTTAGTTGAAGTATGCAGTGCCAATTTGCAATGCGTAGCATATCTAGAGCATTGTACATTGCATATTTTACAATATAATCAAAATAAATTGGACAAGCTGGATTGATGGTACGATACAAGCTCCTGAGGTACACGATAAATCCATAGACCGTAAAGTTCTTTCCATTGGAATAAAAGAGATTTATTTCCAGATGCAGACCTTGAAAGTGTCCGTTCCAAAATACAACAATTTAATGCGCTTTTAGCAACATGGAATATCTGCATGTCTACCCTTCTGATGGCAAATGAACTCAACTCAAAAGTTCTAAGCACTTGAAAATCCCTAACCAAAAAAGAAATTGTTTCGAATTTATTTCAAATCGAACACATTCCGTGGGTGAAAAAATATTTCCTCTCAATTGCACTCCATTAGAATTAATGAGATTCGAAAACAACAATCCATTAGGGGAGCTCACATTCACCCCCCTCCCTTTTTAACGCGCGAGAGAGCATTAAATCATTTCGCGTATTTCTTAGCGAAAAAAAAAAGGGTTTTTTTTGCCAAATTGAAAGATTTCCATCATTCTCGTTATATCCATCTAACTTTTCCTAACACGAGAGAGAACTTTTAATTTAAGTTATTTTCCATCGATTGTGTATTCCCCCCCCCTCCCCCCACCTTCTATTTCTGTATCTAATATGCATAATTACTTATACATTGGGAGATTCACCAGTTCATGCATAATTTAGATGCGATGCTGCCATCCAAAAGTTGTTAAATAATGCATCAGAATCAAATATTCTCGTAGCTACTTTGTTTCTGAATTTATTATTAACGTGCATGTAATTAAACTACAAATAAGTTCATTTATTATCTCTCGTTGAATGTACACGATTTGTTTCCTAAAAATTCCTTTTTTTAATCAAGCTTAAAATAATCTTTAAATGAATAGAGTTGTAGTTATATTGCTTAAAATAATCTCTACAATAGCTAATATTTTTTAACTGAAAGTTATGTTTTATTATATTTTATATAATGATTAGACATACCTCAGTCAGTCGAAATAGAATATTATGAAATTATTTAAGTTAAATAAGACAATTATTTATTTATTTGCTTTAAAGATGTAAACAGGGGAATCCACTCCTAATTAGAGATACTAGTCAGACATACCTGTCGAAAAACAATTGCGGAAGAAACCAATTATGCTTAAAATAATCTTTAATAATTTATTAAATAATCTTTAATAATTTATTAAATAATCTTTAATTTTTTTTAATCTTTCATAATTAAGCTTAAAATAATCTTTAAATGAATAGAGATGCTTTATATTTCTTAAAATAATCCCCGACAGGAGTTAATACTTTTAATACAAAGTTGTGTTTTATTCTATTTTATATAAAGATTAGGGACCAGGGGTGGCCAACCCAAATAATCTTGCGGGCCACTTTGTAAATGCATCATATTTCCGCGGGCCACTTTATAAAATTATATAACCTCATATTAGATTTAGACCCACTATAGACACTTTTTTGGAGTGAAAAATTCAAACATAATGAGTTATTATTATTGTGTATACTATTATACTTACATGTAAACATAGATAATATAATAATAATGATACAAAACGCACATTGTAAAGAAACATATAACACTAAAAAATGAAATGTAAAAAATATATAAATATAAATGAAATATAAAAAAAAAATGAAATCATTAAAAAATATTTATTTTAGTAGTGCGATATTTTTTTTTTTTTTTTTTGCGCAAGAATATTATTTATAGAATATTATTTTATTGGCAAGAATATTATTTATAAAAAATTATCTTATTCGCAAGAATATTATTTATATTATATAGACAGTTCATTTTTTAATATATGGATTTCAAAATAATGCATTTTTTTTAATACAATGGTTTTGCCTACTTTGGCCATTATAAAATAAATATATTTTGTAAGAGTGAGATTTCTCACGGGCCGGAAAAATGTTCAAGGTGAGTCGCATGCGGGTCCCGGTCTGCGGGTTGGCCACCCCTGATTAGACATTACCTCAGCCAGTCTCAGCCATACTATTAAATATTACAATAAAATATGTCTGAAATACTTGTCTTGTCACCATCACTTGGACCTTGCCACCATCAAATTTACTAATAGATTTCGTAGTAATAACATGGATAATATCTCTAAAAGAGAATTTAAGGAATGGAAGGGCTCAACCAGACTCAAAAGATCATCATCTCTACAGCTTGATAAAGATATCAGAAGTCGAATAATTTTGGAACATTCCTCTCTGGATTTTGTTCAAGAGCCCCTTTTTCCCAGAAAACCACCAAGTGAAACTAAGTTTGGTTTGAACCTATTACAACCTTGTTCAAAAAAAGAAGACCCCAACATTCTCAAACAAAAAGGCCTTGATACCATAGATAAGTTCTGACAAGGGAATTTTGCAATAGCATACACCGATGGATCCTCTGACAAATTCCTCAATAAGGGAGGTGCAGACATTTTCTTTCTACTTTCAAATGGAAGTAAATACCATCATAAAATGAATACAGGCCTGCTGCTTCAAACTTCACCAGCGAGCTCATAGCAATTAAAGAGGCTGTTGCTTTATATCTAAATAACTCAAATATTGCAGGCCTCACTGACGGGTTAGTGATTTTTTCTGACTGCAAGTCGGCTCTGGGAGCAATTAAAAATGGAGATACTAACATCATTTCTGCGATAAATGTTCTGCTCGAGACTCTTCACTGTAGAGGCAAATCATGTCATCTTCAATAGATTCCTGCACATGTCAACATTGAAGGCAATGAATGCGCAGACTCTTTAGCCAAAGGCGCCAGGGACAATGATCAACCCAGGACTACCATCACACTTACAGATGCTAACGCAGTTGCCAAAAGCCGATTAATTCCTCATAACTTTAAGAAGCCACTCATCACGGACTTCAACTGCCCTAGGAAGTTGTCATCAGTTATTAGCAGACTCAGAACTAATCATTACAGAGGGATGAAGATTCTCCCAGACAAGACCAGGGAATACATCCCCTGCAAAAATTGCCCAACGCTTTCCTAACACCTAATCACATTCTAGAGTGCCCAGCACTCACTCCCCATGTTTTACAATTGGGTATGGTGCCAATCGAGGCCAACTTAAGAGAAGTCCTGTATAGTGAAGCTAGCGGCCGCTAGCCGCTATCATGAAGACTTTTGACTTGTTCTAATTTTGATAATAATATTTTAAATCCATGGATAACAACAACAACAACTCGTATTGTCCTTCCCTTTTTAAATTGGTATAAAACTAAACAATTAATCGATGCAATTGTTTTGCTAAATTAAAGGCGTAAGTCCAAACAGCAAGAAAACAATACAAATTAGGTGCTTTGAAGACGTTGACAAAACAAAAGAATATGCTGAGACCATCTATTGACAAAATCCGCAATCACTTTTGCCAACCCAATACATTAGTGATACACGAAAGTACGATAAGTATCCCTGAATGCCCTTAGCATTTTTCTCAAGAATTCAATTTTTGAAGCCATGGAATTACTTTTCTTTACCTAAATTTTCAAATTTATAGACTCGATCCAATGCCATTATCACTAATTATACCACAATAATACTCATTTTTATGAAGTAAAATGCATTAGTGATACACAAAAGTAGGATCGAAAGTATCCCTGAATGTCCTTTCTCTGGAATTAATCTTCTGAAGCCCCAAGTACTATTATCTCGTGGAGTTACAATACATTTTTCTTTACCATGAATTTGCAAATTTATGGACACTAATTAAAGTTCAGCCACAATAATACTCTCATTTCCATAAAACTAAATGACTTCATACCACTACTGTAGTGCAAGTTTTATATCTCTCGTAATAAAGATAAACTTTTACTATAACAAAAGTGATCGGTCTGATACATAAAGTAGTTAGTGGAGCATTTTCTGTTAGACATTCGCAGACATCAAAAGTTATATTGTTATGCCCTTTTATGACTCAACCAGACTCGTTAAAGTAGCCGATAAGGGCAGACAATCTAAACATTAACGCTGTCATTGATTGTGATAGTTAAGCTGTCATTTGTTTCAACTGAAACGCCCCATGTGGGACATAGCAGACGGGAAATCTATCTATTGATTTGTTGTTCCGCATAAAAATGGGAATTTTGATCGATGTTATAAATATTTTAGAAAAATAAAAATAATCAAGTTTGAAGAATATATTTTTAGTTAAATAAAAATAACAATAATAAAAAGTATCAAGAATTAATATATATTTTCAAAACTAGTTAAAAATCTGTTTAATGTTATGTTATCTGTTTCAATGGTATTTTAGTTACGCCTTAAATATTTCAGAGAAAATTAAATAACCAATTTAGCCTAACATCAGTATGTATTTGGCATGATACATAACACTGTTTTTTACGCTGATGATACTGCAATCTCTTGCAAAAATAAAAACACTAAATTCTTAGTTGTCACCCTTACTAATCACTTTAAAGTTCTCAATAAATGGAAAATTTCTTTAAAAAAAAAGATAAGACTGAAGCTGGTTTCTTCTCTTTTGGAAATAAACGTAAAAAACCTGTGATTATGATCAACAATAATATAATCCCTTGGAATAGTCAAACATATCTGGATCAGTATTTAAGTTGGAAATAACATTTTCTGTACACCAAAACTAAATTTCGTATAGCCTTCAGAAAACTTTACCCAATTATAAATAGAAATTCTAGCATGACCAGGGAAAACAAAATTCTTCTTTATACGACTATGCATCGCTAAATTCTCACGTACCCTTGCTCTGTCTGGTCCTATGCAGCTACATCTAATTTAAAAACGCTTGAAACTTTACAAAATATTACTATCAAACTTTACAAATGACCTCTGCTAAATGGTTCATGCGCAATTTGTCTTAAGGCAAGCGCTGCATCGATGTTACTCACTTAGTAACACGTGGCTTGAAAAGTTCATATGCTTACACATAGATGGCGCTACTAGTATTAAATCCATATGATGTTTACTTAGCCCTAACCTTCAAAAAACACGTTCATAAATTTGACAGCTGTTGCACTATTAGTATGTGAGTTGTAGCATTTTTAGTGAAGCAACTTTTGTTAGTTTGAAAAAATGGATAAAAATTAATTTCGTGTGTTAATAAAGCATTGCTTTTTTGGCGAAAAAAAATACTATTGAAGCCAAGGCTTTGCTTAATAAACATTATTCGGACTTTGCACCAGGAAAATCAACCGTAGAGAAGTGGTTTGCTAAATTTAAACGAAGCGAAATGAGCACCGAGGACGATGCACGCACTGGACGCCCCAAAGATGCTGTTACCGACGAAAGCATCAAAAAAGTCCCCAAAATAATTTCTGATAACCGTAAAGGGAAGTTGATTGAGATAGCTGAGATCCTAAAGATATCAAAGGAACGTGTTGGACATATCGTGAATGAATATTTGGATATGCGAAAGCTCTGTTTAAAGTGGGTGCCGCGCGAGCTCACAAACAACAACGAATTGATGATTCTAAGCAGTGTTTGGAGCTGTTCAATCGTAATAAACCCGAATTTTTGCGTCGATATGTGACAATGGATGAAACATGGCTCCATCATTTCACACCGGAGTCCAATAGACAGTCAACAGAGTGGACTGCACGTGATGAAGACTAAAAAGGCTATAACTCACATACTAATAGTGCAACAGCAGTCAAATTTATAAACGTGTCTTTTGAAGGTTAGGGCAACTAAAAACTATATGTATTTAATACTAGTAGACGGCATCTATGCGTCAGCCTATGAACTTTTCAGCCCACCTGTTATTTACCCTGTCATATCGGAGATGGAGACCCCAAGGGGGCTAAATAGCTCCAAAAGAATACGTCAACCATCAACACAGTTTTTATTTAGTTAAATAAAAGTAATTACTATAACAAGCAGTTAGAATTAATATATTTGAAGAATTAATTAAAAATAATATTAATGTTGTTATCTGTTTCTCTTCTATGTTAGTAAAACATGGATATTTCAGAGAAACCAAAACAACCAATTTAACATAACATCAGTTTATAATTGGCATAATACATACGACAATTTGTTATCTGAAAATATCAGCAATACAAAATAACTATAATTAATTTATGCTTGCAAAATTAATAAAAATATTTTTTTAAATATCATTTTAAACTTGTTTTAATTATGTTTATCATTTTTTATCATTAAAACTAACTACTGTTTTAACTAACTATTTATTTTAATTATGTTTATCTTGTTTTATCATTTAAACTTATTTTAAACTTTATTAATTATTATTCTTGGTAAAATTAATTTTATGCAATTTTTTTTTTTCAATTTAGCTAATATGTTCACTTCAGTTTAAACTAATCTTTACAATAAAATATTTTTAATTAAACGAAAACTTTGAAAAGGATACTTTTTTTGTGTACTCTTTATTTTTAATAGCAGCCTCAATAACAATTTATCAAAAGAGATTTAGATAAAAGAGATTCTTTAAAGATTTCATAGTTGAATTAATATAGTTTATTCTTAGAATAAATCTAGTAAACATCCCAAACAATGTTTTTAATTTGAGAATGCTTACATATAAAAATAAAATAAATAAATTTTTATTAGAAATAGACTTTTATATAAATAAAATAATCGAAAAGTATTGCACAAAAGTATTGCAGACTTAAAATATTATGCAAAAGGAATATTTTGAAAGGTTTGCATTTTATGTTATTTATTTATTTTAAGTCGAATTTATAGACTAAAGCAGACACATAAAGAATTAGAATTTTAGGAAATCCATATTTTCCATAGAAAAGATTTCAGACATGTTTTCTATATGAGTGGTTTAAATTTTAGTCAAAGAATTTAATTTTGACAAGTTTGTTGACTACGGAAAAAATAAGGGTTCTATTTTCCTATAAAAAAAGGCATACTACTCTCAACAATATTAGAAAACAAGTTAAATCTCCGTAAAGTATAAAATATTTGTCACTGTATTTTTTATTCGAAAAGTATTACTTACATTTCAAACATAACGTTTTGCTACTTGAACATGAGAATATACAGTCAAATATAAATTTTAAAATGAAGTAAACAATTTTATCAAATCATTTTATTTTATTAAAACATAAAATTTGTTAACTTTTCTGCAGTTTCAGGTTTAATAAATATTGAAATTATTAATATATTGACAAATTATCACATAAGTTACATAAAAAAAATCGTCGAAATTGAAATTTCTGTGAAATACAATATATCATTCTATTATTCATTAGTATTGAAGGTGTTAATTTAATACACGATATATATATATATATATACTGTGCCCAAAAAGTAAGACCAAATATTTCCTTTTTCAATAACTCTTTATTTATTCTTCCAAATTTCATCGCGTTCAAAGTAATCCCTTCCGAACACGATACACATGCCAACTTTTCTTCCAATCCTCAATGCATGCTAAAAAGTCATTAGCCGGGATGGCCTTCAAAGCGCGCGGCGATTCACATTGAATCTCTTCAATCGACTCAAACGGTGTCCCAGGAGGGGTATTTTGAGTTTAGGGAACAGTCAGAAGTCGAAAGGTGTGAATACGGTGGTTGTGGAACGATATGGATTTCATTTTTGGCGAAGCAGTCACGAAGAATCAATGCAGTGAGAGCTGGCGCATTCAGTGTTTTCGGTGCCAATCGAAATTCGACGCGTTTGAGGCCCAAAATAGAATTGACCGATTCTTCCGAAATTCCAGCATCATCAGCAAGGTCTCTTGTAAATCGACGGTTTACAAGCACCAAATCTTTAATTTTTTTGGACGTGAGCTTCGTCGGTTGAGGTGGTGGTCGACCAAATGGCTCTTCGTCTTCAACGCGTTCTCTGCCTTCTTTGAACTGTTTATACCACTTGTAAACATTTTTTTCCGATATATGTAGTTTGCTCGCCAAATGCCTTCTGCAACATTCTATAGGTTTCCTAACACGAATATTCATTCTGCGAACACAATTTAATGCAAGTTCTTTGCTCAATTAATTCAGACATTTCAAAAATCGCCGGAATCGCTTTTAGCGTCTTACAAAGCCAAGAGTAACTCAAACACTAATGAACATTTTGACGTCATATTTCACACAGATAACAAAGGCAGTGTTAACAACCTAAAAAGAAAAAAAAAAAATTGAAATTCCATTCCCCCGGGAAATTTAAATTGAAAATTGTTTTTACTTTTTGGGCACAGTAATACATATTTAAATGTATAATATACAAAATAATAATAAATTGCTCTTAATAAATTTTCTAAAATAAATAAATATAAAATATGATAATAAATAAAGACAAAATAATTAATTAATTAAGCACATTATCCAAAATACTGAAAAACAGATAAAACCAAATAATTAAATAATGGTTAACCGAATTCCACCGGCGAATAGGAAGTTCCTATCTTTCTTGACGTTTTTGTTTAAAAGTTGGTCGCAGTCTAAACATGTTCCGCGCTAAATTGCATTACCGGAGCTCCGAAAAGACTTTTAAAATCCTCCCGTCCCTTAAAATCCCGCTGCCAAAAAATTTCTCATGCAACGCCTCTGCATAGATAAAGTGAAACGAGAAGTTTTGCATAGAAATAACTCGATTCCCAAGTTGCAGATAAAGCTTGAAGAAGATCCAGAAAAATTGTCCCCTGACAATGCTTGCGTTGGCCTTAAAAAGAGAAAAAGACGAACAACACGATCATTTAAGCCCTACCAATGTTTCCATTTAATGCAAAATGAAAAAATTCGTGAATTTTAGGTGGCTATCATAATTCCCAAAGAGTGAAACTAAAAAAAAAAACAATTTTTATGCTCCAATTTAAGGGCCTGAATGGCACGAGTGTCTAGGGCTCTGGCGCTTGTTTTGCCATAGGTTTCTGGTACGACTTCCGGCGGTGCCATGGATGTTTGTAGGGGTTCAAAATTCACTTTAAACCGTAGATCCCGATCTAGCATCATCGTAAAGCCTTGCGGAGGTATTGTTACTCCGTGTCCGGGGCAAATCTTCAAGCTACATGCACCTCCTGGGTAGTGCTAAGTAAGAAACTGCCCTTGGTTTCGATGTGTGGATTCCGAACCACTACAACATCCATAGCACCTACGGGACTCGAACCCGACCCTTGTGACACCGAGCGTTAGTGCGCTAATCTCTCGGCCATCAGGTCCGATTTGAATGTATAATATACACAGTCCAGTCACATTAATGCGACCACCTGCTAAAAACCACAATAAACACTTTTGGCAGAACGGACGAAACAACAGCGATTAGCGAACATCAACGATTGAAATGCTTTCCGATGCCCTAGGGTATCCTTTATATACACTCCACAGCAATGTGCTGCCACCTGCCTTTTGCGATTGGTTATTTCACGTTGACGTCGAAAGTAGGTGGTGGTCACATTAATGTGACTGGACTGCGTACAAAATAATAAAAAATTGCTCTTAATAAATTTTCTAAAATAAATAAAGACAAAGCATGATAATAAATAAAGATAAAATAGTTTAACTAAATCCAAACTTATCCAAAATATTGGAAAACGGATAAAACCATATAATTAAATAATAGTTACTCGTATTCCATCGACGAATAGGAGGTTGCTATCTTTCTTGACGTTTTTGTTTAAAAGTTGGTAGCAGTCTAAACATGTTCCTCGCTAAATTGCTTTACCGGAGCTTCGAAAAGACTTTTAAAATCCTCCCGTCTCTTAAAATCCCGCTGCCCTCTGCATAGATAATGTGAAACGAGAAGTTCTGCATAGAAATAACTCGATTCCCAAGTTGCAGATAAAGCTTGAAGAAGATCCAGAAAAATTGTCCCCTGACAATGCTTGTGTTGGCCTTAAAAGAGAATAGACGAACAACACGATCATTTTAGCCCTACCAACATTGTCATTTAATGCAAGATGAAAAAATTCGTGAATTTTAGGAGACTATCATAATTCTCAAAGAGTGAAATTCCAAAAAAAATTCAATTTTTATGTTCCATTTTAAAGGATGTTAAATGGAGAATAGCCCAACTTATGTATGCAATGAATATCCACCCCTTTCCCCCGAAGGACGATAAGGGAACGACAAAGGAAAGACTTCCGGAAGTACTTTTAGGGGTAAATGTCAATCACTTGCATGTCGACTGGAGAAAACCCGGAAAAAACCCCACTAGTTAACCTGATTATGAATACCCTTCGATTTACGCATGTGGTCACAGTCTCCGCCTTTTCTGAAGTCAGTGACTGCACTGAATGCCATCAGTGGATTCAAACATAAACTCTCCTGTAAGCAATCTATCTACGTTACCATATATATGTTGGATGATTTTCCGATATTTTTTCCGCCGCGGCCGGTAGTTAAGTTAGTATACGTTGACTTCAACCGTAAAAAGTCTGTGGCTCCCTGATCTATAGAGTCCTACATAGAAAAAGCAAACTCTATGTTTACCCTTTCGATTTCAGTTGTCACTCAGTATACATTGATCATGAAATAATTTTCAAATATTTTCTTAGAAAAAGCGCATATCTTTACAAAGCAAACTGACCGTGCATCTTACAGCCCAAAATATGAGAATAGTTGTCACGGAACAAGTATGGCATGCGAAGAAGAGCACTTTTTAAAAAGCACTTTCCCTCGGCCAGTTCCAAAAATATACCCGAATAAAGTTGATCTTCACAAAATCCCCCACCCTCTCAAAGCACAATTTTGTGAAATACGGGGTGTTTTTTATTAAAGAAAATCTTTTACAAAAAGAAGAAGAAAAAATATTCTTTCTATCTTGCTCCGAATCGCGCTAACTTTGGAATATAAGATTCCGAAATTCTTCCCTTCAAATCTTCCACTTGGAGGAAGTAAGGGGGGAAAGACAGCATAAAATCGAACATTCCCCCCCCCACACACACACTCAGTTTTTTTTTAAATGCAACACATGCATTTTTTTTCCCCTCTTCCTCCAGTGCATATCAGAAATCTTTGAAAATGTCAGTTTTGCAATGGCACATACACATACATGCATTAAAAAAATGAAAGAAAGAAAAAAAGAGTCAAAACATTTTATTCCAGAAAGGATTCCGAAAATGTCACATCCATCTTTTGTAAGAATTTTTCAACAAAACAACAACAACAAAAATGGGGATATCATTTTTCCCCCTCGTCATGTTTTGATATGAAACTTCTGAAACGGGTGTTGCAAAGATCAATAATGCTACAACAACCATCTAGATCATGGGTGGCAAACCCTCGGCCCGCTTAGAACATTTTTCCGGCCCGCGAGATTTATCACACTTTTACAAAATATATTTATTTTATAATGGTCAAAGTAGTGGAAACCAATGTATTAAAAAAATACATTATTTGTACATCCTTATATTAAAAAAAAAAAGAAATGGGGGCCTGATGGCCGAGTGGCTAGCTCTCTGGTACTCGGTACCACAGGTTTCGGGTTCGTGTCCCCGTAGTACCAGGGATGCTTGTACTGGATCGGAATCGGCTTTAAACCGTAGATTCCGATCTAACAGGATCGTAGAGTGTTGTGGAGATATTGTTACTCCGTGTCCGTAACCTATCTTCAAGCTACACGCACCTCCTGGGTAGTGCTAAGTGAGTAACGTGGATGCAGCATTTGCCTTAAGACAATTGTCTAAGTGTTAGCCAGCTGCATTAGAACAAAAAGAAAGATAAAAGTGGAGAAGGTAGTTGCTAAATAATACACTAAAATTCATAAAGAGGTTCGCATCAATATAACATATTGCGAGCATTTGAACATTATGAACATATAAAAAAAAACAATAGACTAATCACTTTTGCACTTTGATACTACAAAAAACTCAAACCAAATACTAAAACAAAATTAATTTAGTGTCAGGCATCAAATTCTTCATTAACTTTTATTATTATATTATTTTTTTCTTGTACATAAAGAAATTATATATATTATGTTGGAAAATTTTCCGATATTTTTTTCGCCGTTGCGCTGGTAGTTAAGTTAGTATATGTTGACTTTCAGCCACAAAAAGTCTGTACTTCTCTGATCTCTCTGATCTATAGAACCCTACATAGAAAAAGCAAACTATGTTCACCGTTTTGATTTCACTTGTAACTCAGTATACATTTATCATGGAATATTCTTCAAATATTTTCTTAAAAAAGCATATATCTTTACAAAGCAAACTGACCGTGCATCTTACAGCACAAAATATGAGAACAGTTGTCACGGGACGAATATGACATGCGAAGAAGAAGCTTTCTAAAAAGCACTTTCTCGCGGTCCCTTCCAAAAATATACTCGAATAAAGTTGATCTTCACCTCTCAAAGCACAATTTTGTGAAATACGGGGTTTATTTTCTTTTTTTTTAAAGGAAAATCTTTTGCAAAAAGAAGAAAAAGAAGATTCTTTCTATCTTGTTCCGAATCGCGCTAACTTTGGAATATAAGATTCCGAAATTCTTCTTTCAAATCTTCCACTTGGAGGAAGTAAGGGGGAAAGACAGCATAAAATAGAATCCCCCCCTCCTACACTCAGTTTTTTTTTTCAATGCAACAGATGCATTTTTTTTTTTTTTTTTTTTTTTTTTTTTTTTTTTTCCCCTTTCCTCTAGCGCATATCTGAAATCTTTGAAAATGTCGTTTTGCAACAGCACATACACATACATGCATTAAAAAAATGAAAGAAAGAAAAAAAGTGTCTAAACATTTTATTCCAGAAAGGGTTGCGAAAATGTCACATCCATCTTTTGTAAGAATTTTTCAACAAAACAACAACAACAAAAAAAAAAATGGCGATATCATTTTTTCCCCCTCGTCATGTTTTGATATGAAACTTCTGAAACGGGTGTTGGGAAAAATCAATAATGCTACAACAACCATCTAGATCAGATGGTTGTAGCATTATTCGAAGATAATATTATTCTACAGATAATTTTAATTATTCTTTATGAAATTATATTCAATTATTAAATATATTTCCAGCTTATTTTAGTCCAAAAACAATTAATATAATCCATATAAACAAAAAAATCCCAAAAAAGAGTGCTTAATATTTTAATAAATATTGATGCAGAAATCTATAATAAAAGGTGGCCAAATCGCAAAATAGAGGCCGTTGCGATTTGGCGACTTTTTTTGTGGTGCCAACTGAGCGATAAGTCCTCAATTGGGTAACCAGGATTTCTTTTACTTGTTGCAATTCGTTTCAATCGCAACCCATTATTTGGTGGGCTTTGGCGAAAATAATTTTTGACGCCAAATCCCATCGGTCGCTATTCTGCTTTTTTACCTAAAATACTATTTATAACCACTATATAAATACAAGCGAAACTGTTCTTATACTTCAGAAAATCTTATGAAATCGTTTATGCCTGTTTTGTTACTTAATAAATGAGAAAAAATTCAATATAAACTCGTAATGACAAGAAAGTAAATAGGTGGTAAATATTTGAATGTAATATTTCAGGGCTGGCCAACCCGCGGCCTGCCTTTAACATTTTTCCGGCCCGTGATATTTATCACACTTTTACAAAATATGTTTATTTTATAATGGCCAAAGTAACGAAAACCAGTATTAAAAAAAAACTAATTTATTTAAAAATTAAATGGCGAAATTAGTCGTTTAATTTAGAGTTAGACAAATACAAGAAAATTTTTGAAATATATTCATCTCCCTTTCATGTAGAAATCGATTCGGTCTCAAATATCTCCAAATGGAACTGGTTGATTTACAATACAATAATGAATCAAACGCACATTTTTGAATCGTCAGAATCAAAAATATATTTTTATAACTCTTACATCACAAAAGAAAAATTTTCCAATTTGAGAAATCTGGCACAAAAAGTTGTTAGCGCTTTTGGTTCAACTTACATCTGCGAATCGGTTTTTTTTAAAAGGAAATTCGCCAAACACAAAACACGCTGAAGCATAACGAACGCTAACTTGCAACACCCATTACGATGTGCAAATACTCAAATTGAGATCGAATTTGCAAAAGCCAAGTGAAAGAGTGTAGAAACACATATCACACTCGCAAAATAAATATTTTTCAATGATTTCATTTTTTTATTTCGTTTATATTTATATATTTTTTATATTTCATTTTTAGTGTTCTATATTTCTTTACAATGTATCTTTTAGAATCATTGTTATTATATTATCTATGTTTACATGCAAGAATAATAGTAAACACAAAGATAATAACTCATTATGTTTCAATTATTCACTCCAAAACATGTCTATAGTGGGTCTAAATCTAATATGGGGTGGGGATGTATAATTTTATATGTGGTGCGCGAAGTTATGATGCATTTCCAAAGTGGTCCACAAGATCATTTGAGTTGCTACATCTAGTGTAAATGTTGCTGTCTACCAAGTGAGATAAGAAACAACAAACAACAGAAATTAGAATAATCCATAAATTAATTAATATTTTTTTTTCAGTGTTTAAGTTAGGATGCATTTCCAATGTGGCCCACAAGATCATTTGGGTTGGCCATCCCTGATCTAGATTTCTAATAACTGATACATGAGCAGCGACATTACGCATATATTTATATCCAACTCCATAACTGCCGCACAGAGATCTATAAATTTTAAATAAATAAAGGAACGATCCTATTCAAACTCCTTTTGTCCCATTCTATAATTTATTACTCTACCGATTGTGTTTGTGATAATGCATCTAATTTAAAAACAGTCTTTTGCAAATATGCGATAAAATGCCTGGGGAAGGTACGAATCCTGGGTTTCTGATTTTATCGATAGGTTTGCTGTTGCCAGATTCCAATTTTTAACATTCTATAATTGTCCCCAGGCTTGTCTACAATGATTTGGATTGGTTAGTTTGAGTTCTCCCTGATAGCCAAAGGCAATCGTGTATTGCACAGAATACTCCTCACTGATTCATTTCGAGTATTGATATAGTGATCAAATAGCTGGCTTTTTATCAAGCAATAATTATCTGCACCCAGACATTTTAAAGTAGAGTATATTTTATAAATAATGTAACTAGTTTAAAGTATTTTTTTTTTCTAATGCAGCTGGCAAACACTTAGACAGCTTGGTCTTGGATGCCTTAAGGCAAGCGCTGCACAGACATTACTCATTTTGCATTACCAAGGGGGCGCGTGTAACTTGAAGATAAGCCACGAACGCGGAGTAACAATGCCCCCGCAATGTTCTACGATCCTATTGGACCGGGACCTACGGTTTAAAGTGGATTCCGAACCACTACAAACATCCATGGCATCGCCGGGACTCGAACCCGAAACCTGTGGAGTTTAAAGTATAATTGATTCAAAAATATTGTTATTGTTTTTTACATTTAAAATGCCAAAAAGAAAAGAATGAAATGTGGAATACGTGACCATAACTTAAAAATTCTGATATTGAAAAGTTAAATTTTGTCACTGAAATCATCATTTTTTCATCTAGTCCGTAAAAAATATCAAACTTTCATTTAGTTCATCTTTTAACTAAATAAAAAATAAATAAAAATGCATTTTTGCATCTATTTGTTCAAGAATATTGATTTCTCTAATATTTGCATTATATGTACGCAATAAAAAGCTGCTGTCGTGGAGCAAAATTAATAAAGTTTAATGTATTCATAACTTAAAATGGTAAACAATGCGAAAATTCTTTGCAAAAATTATCCTACTTACTTCTGAAATTTTTTGTGGCTGATGGCCAATTGGCTAGCGCTGTGACCTTTGGTTTCACAGGCTTCAGGTTCGAAGCCTGGCGATGGCATGGATATGTGTTAGTGGTTCGGAATCCACGTTAAACTACAGGTCCCGGTCTAATAGCCCAAAGTGTGCACAAAAGGACCGTAGAGCGACAAACTAATCTTAAATTTTTTACCCAAGAGAATCCTTATCATCCAACTGAACCAAATCTTCATTTTCATTTAGGTAATAACATAAAACTAAATAAGGAAATAATTAATAAAAAATATATTGTTGAGAAAAATTATTATATATTATTATATTATATATTATTGTTATATTTTCATAGAAAAAAGAAATTTCTCTGAATTGCTTCACTAATATAATTTTTATTAATTAATTCGAAAATCAGTCACATAAATATAAATATCAAGCTATTGTGTCAAAAGGCTTTAGCTATATGCATAAATGATATGATGGCAGATTTGGAGTCATTAAAATCTTTGTGAATCAACTCAGTAATAAAAGGCTGCTAGAGGTAAATATTCAAATTTTTCCTAAAATCGAATTCCTTAAGTATCAGGGTATAATTTCCTTCCCAGTACTGATTTAAACGCTCCAATATAGCACATTCGATTATTTTATTTGCACACTTGAGATTGAACAATAATATTAAAAATAAACTGAATTTCAGTCAAGTTTCGGAATGGCATTTTTTTAAAATAACCGAAATAATTTTTTTAAAAATTTAATATTGAAATAAAAAAAAAACTTATACAAAACATTTAAAATTTACAGCAACCAATCTGTTGTTACTTTCCCTCTAGGAAGTTAAAATTTTAGTCATTTGTCTTTCAAAACACCAATAAATCTACCATTTAATCAAAAAATAGCATTAAAATCAATAACAACAACTTTCTTAAGAATTATTTCATTTCAGTAAAGACAATATTGCAAATGTTACAAGTAGGTAAAAAGTAGCATCGTAAATTTCTTCAAGGTAATATCTACTGCAGCAATGCGTCATACAATTTGATTATTCATAATATTTTAATTATTCCTGATAATAATCAAACTACTTGAAAAATTTGGCGTTACTTTGTTTTTGTCTTCCAGATAAAAAAACTATTACAAGAGTTCAATAAGGCATGTATAAATATGATGGAATTGAAAATACTGAGGTAAGATACGCATGCAAAAAGACGATTTTTATTAATAATATCATTACTGTTAATATACTTGTTGGGAAACATAGTGAAAAGTGGTTACAGACATAAATTTTATATAATTTTTATTTATATTTTATATATTATTTTTAATTTTGTAAAATACTTTGTCTATTTAAAGAAATAAATGCATTATGCACATCAGGATGTCGAATTCTTTAGTTAAATTTATTACAAAACTAATCGACTGTTTTAATTTCCATCTTTCTGAAGAAAATATGATTTTCTAAGTTACAGTTTCGATAGACAAAAGCAGCCCCCTCTCTTCTTAAAATGTCCGCTTTTAGCTGTTCTCGTATTGAGATTAATATGCTGTTGCTCACCGGAGTATAGAGATTGATACTTATGTAACAAATGCATCCAAATGCCAAAGCCCCAGATGAAGATAATTTCTAAACACAACTCATGAAGGCCTACAAAAATATGGGAAAACTCCGCCTTCAAAATATCATCAATAGGCTAGTCCGAATCTTTCCTTAACCTAAGATGCCTATAAAAACATCATAGCAGATGGCAAAGTACAAAGGCTGGCATAAAGCAAATATGAGTATCATATCATCAAACCTAAGAATTAAATGTCTCTGAAAGTATTACTAAAGGGCCTCTCTTTAGAAGCAAAATTTGAGGATGTGGCGGTATTGTAAAGGTTGCGTAGTGTTATTAAAATTCAGACGGCAAAATAAAAGACGATAATCAATTTCCACAATTACAACATGTTTATTCTACTTCGAACGCTTACTACGTTCTATTTTTATTCTAGCGGGAAAATTCCCTTTCTAACAGTGAAAGTAGAAGTAGTTCAATTTGTATTCCATTTTACATCAATAGGTCTCGCTACATCACTCCCCTACCAGTAACAAAGTTACGTTACTTTGAAAATGGTAGACGAATTAATATATCTATACAAATAATAGCGAACAAATACACATTGATACAAATTTAAATTGCACAAAATAATTACAAATACAATTAAATATAAACATTTACATACAATAAATCAAATTAATTTTTAAAATGGAATGGATGAATTATAAGTTTGAAGAAAAGTCAATAATGTCATTGAAACGAACAGGAAGTTTTACTTGTCTTCCACAACGTGTTGTTGTGTTTGGTTGTGCAACTTGCTGACTTGGTATAAATGTTTGTTCACTCGGCACAGATGTATGATCATTTGATGATGTTGGATTCAGAAGTTCATTAGGTTGTAACACATATGCCGGTTTTAATCTATCCACTGAAATATTAACTTGTTTATTTTTAATTGATAGAAGAAAATTTTTCTGGGATCTTTGCAATACCAAATAGGGTCCTTCATATGGGGGTTCTAAAGGTTTTTTAACTCTGTCAATTCGCAGAAATACATGTGAGCATGTGTACAAATCTTTTGGAATGAAGATCTTTTGTTTACATTTGTTTTTGGATTGGTATGGTTTTAAGTCAGCCATCTGTTTTTGGAGATTGCTTACGAAATTATCATCAGATATTGGCAATCTGGATTCTTCAAAGAATTCGCCTGGTAGTTTAATAGTTTTGCCATAAACCATTTCAGCTATTGTATACTTAGAGTCCTCATGTAGAGCAGCTCGCAAACCCATAAGAACCGTTGGTAATGTGTCCGTCCAACGAATGTTGTTATGACATCTAATAGCTGTTTTCAAGGTACGGTGAAGACGTTCAACTTTTCCATTACTCTGAGGATGGTAAGAAGACGTATGGTTTACTTTAACACCACATAGCGCAGCTAAACTTCGAAATAGTTCTGAAATAAATTGAGTGCCTCTGTCAGTGATAACACAAGTAGGTACACCAAATCGGGTAATCCAATGCTCATAAAAAGCTTTCGCTATACTTTCTGCAGTGATATTTGATAACGGTACCACTTCCATCCAAGAGGTAAACCGATCAATACACGTCAAGCAGTATGTGTATCCATTAGAAGGTGAATAAGGTCCAATTAAATCTATATGAACGATACTAAATGTCTCATCTGGTACTTGAAATTGTGAATATTCTGATTTTGTATGTTTAGTAATTTTATTTTTCTGACAGTTGATGCAAGTTTGAGTCCACTGTTTAACATCTTTTTTCATATTTGGCCAAATGAATCTTTTAGTTATTTCTTTTACAGTAGTTCGAATTCCAGAATGACCTAAACAATGAATTGTATTAAATATTGTCATTCGAAAATTTTTTGGTATGAAGGGTCTGATACTGGAAGTAGAGGTATCACAATACAAAAGCTTTCCTGATGGCAATGGGTGTTCTTTAAAATGTAATGTTTTGGAATGTAATTTCAATTGTTGCAGTTCATCATCATTAATTTGTGCATCAGCTATCAAATCATAATCGACAATAGGTGAATCGATGTCCTCAATTCTAGACAGTCTGTCTGCTACCACATTGTTGCGACCACTGATATGGTATAGGTTAGTAGAGAATTGTGAGATATATTGTAGGTGTCTTAGTTGTCTGGGGGAGGCTTTATCATTGTTTTGCTTAAAAGCAAATATTAACGGTTTATGATCAGTATAAATATCAAAATCTCGACCTTCAAGTAAATGCTTAAAATGTTTAATGGATAAATATATACCCAAAAGTTCACGGTCATAAACGCTGTAATTTTTCTGAGCATCATTAAGTTTTTTAGAAAAAAATGCAATTGGCTTCCATCCATTTGGTTCTTTTCGTTGAATAACTGATCCAATAGCCCAATCAGATGCATCTGTGAGAAGTGCGAGAGGGTAATCCGAGTTGGGATATGCCACTAACGCTATTTGTGCAACATCTTGTTTGTATTTTTCAAAACTTTGTCTAGTTTCATCAGTCCATGGTATTTTGCGTCGATCTTTTTTTGTAGATCCTTTCAAAAGTTCATGTAGAGGGGCTTGAGTTTTTGCGGCATTATTTATATAATTACGATAAAAATTGATCATTCCTAAGAAGGAACGTAATTCGTGCATAGTTTCTGGTAATGGATAATCTATGATAGCTTTGATTTTTTGAGGTTGAGGTTGTGAACCTTCCGCAGATATTTGATAGCCTAAAAAATCTATTACAGGTACTCCCAAAACTTATTTGCTAATATTAATCCGTAGACCATATTTATCTAAACGCTGGAAAACTATTTTAAGATGTGAACGATGTTCTTCCTCGCAAGAAGAGGCGATCAACACATCATCTAAGTATGGAAACACAAAGTCTAGACCATAAAGAACTTCATTTATAAACCTTTGAAATGTTGCAGGGGCATTTTTGAGACCAAAACTCATCACATTGAATTGATAAAGTCCAAAAGGTGTGATGATGGCAGTTTTTGCCTTATCTTCATCTGCTACAGGAATGTGATAATATGCTTTAGTAATGTCAATTTTAGAAAATATAGTTTTATTAGTTAAAATATGTTGAAAATCCTGGATTCGAGGTATGTTATATCGATCAGGTATAGTTAAATCATTCAATCTTCTATAATCACCACACGGACGAAAAGAACCATCTTTCTTTGTTACTATATGTAATGGACTTGCCCATTCTGAGCTAGAGGGACTAATAATGTTATTGTCAAGCATATATTTAAATTCTCTTTTAGCTATTTCCAACCGTTTTGGATCTAATTGTCTTGCTTTACAATTTATAGGTTGTCCTTTAGTTACAATATGATGTTTTACATTATGTTTAACATTTGAAACAAGAAAATTTGGTTTTGTTATATTGGGATACATAGAAAATAAATCAGAATATTTACATAAGCTGCTCGTTGTATTTACACATTCATTAATAGAGATGGGTGCAATGTTACCATAAACTGCAAGGTTAGTTACACCATCAATTAATCTTTTATGCTTTATATCAATTAATAAATTGAACTTATTTAAAAAATCTGCACCTAGTATAGGTTTACTAATTTTGGCCACAATAAACGGGAATTGAAATTCTCGGCGCAAACCTAGATCAAGATTTAAAATTTCTGTACCAAAAGTATCGATTGCAGTATTATTTGCAGCATATAATTTATAGTCACTAATAAATTTGTGTTTAGAAGTAGAAGGAATAAGACTTACGTCCGCTCCACTATCAACCAAAAAGCGTAAACCCGTTTTTTTGTCGTTGACAAATAGACGGTATTGACGGCAATATGTTGTATTGTCAGCAGCAGAGTCTGCCGTTA
>BPLQ01004714.1:112084-127936 GCA_021605075.1 Caerostris darwini
GTATTGACGGCAATATGTTGTATTGTCAGCAGCAGAGTCTGCCGTTAATTCTGTTGCTGATTCTGGTTTTCCGAAGGATTATTTTGCCATGCACATGGAGCTTTGCATTCATCAGGAAAACATTTATCTCGAAAACGAAAATGGTAATAACAGTATTTGCCTGAAGGATTATAATAGCGATTGCGAGACTTACTTCGATGAGAAGAAGAGTATCGACCGCTATTTGTTGTTTGGGAACGAGAGTTCCTTGTGACACTCAGTTTTTCAAGTTTATTTTCCAAAGATAAACAAGTTTATTTTCCAAAGATTAATTGTTGTAACTCAGTCATGGCATCTGATCCTGATGAAACATTATTGCTTAAGAGGTAAAGTTCTTGTTTTGGTTGCATTTCAAGAATACGATCAGCCATTAATGCCAGTTTTTCAATTCCTTCATCACTAACTAGTAAAATATTCCGCACGGAATCAGGCATTTTTTGTAGAAATAATGTTGTTAGTACCTTATCAGTTATTCCATCAGTAGCCAGGTTTTTCATTTTTTGTAAAAGTTGACTGGGTTTAAGATCTCCCAAATCAAGTCCTGTCAGCAGTCTCTGAAGACGCTTATTTTCGCTTTCTTTAAAAGTATTCAGCAAACGTTCTTTCGCAGCGGTGTATTTTGTTCTATTATCATCACTTATAATGTCCCACAAACTTTCAACAAATTTCGGTTCTAATTGCGAAACTAAGTAGTTGAATTTTGTATCCTCGGCTGTTATTCCACAAATTGAAAACTGTGCTTCAACTTGAAAGAACCATATTTCTAGTTTTTCTGCCCAAAAAGGAGGTATTTTGACACTTACCCGCGCTACTTTATCTTTTTTCGCCGATTCATTAGATTCAGTCATTTTGTAAATAATTCACTGTTTGCAAACAATTCACGGGTCACCAAGTATGTGGCGGTATTGTAAAGGTTGCGTAGTGTTATTAAAATTCAGACGGCAAAATAAAAGACGATAATCAATTTCCACAATTACAACATGTTTATTCTACTTCGAACGCTTACTACGTTCTATTTTTATTCTAGCGGGAAAATTCCCTTTCTAACAGTGAAAGTAGAAGTAGTTCAATTTGTATTCCATTTTACATCAATAGGTGTCGCTACAAGGACATAAAAGAACTTGCCAACCTTGTGACCCAGGTGTTAAACGTTGATCAACCTAGAGAAAATAACCACTTCTATAAAAAAAAAAATTGGAACTCAGTCATTCTCTTAACGCCTTTTCTATCTTCGAAATTAAATAGATGTTCTACCTCTCAATACAAGTTAAGACTTCATCCGGCGCAATATAACATTTCAGTGTCACAACAATAACTATTGCCATTAACCAAGCAACAATTGCAGACGACTAAACTGATGTCTGAAATAAAAATTCAACATCAGTTATTGAATCCTCATCGACATAAAAAAAAAATCAAAATAATCGACATCAGTGTCGATTCGATACACAAAACCAATGCTTGCAAAAAAAGGACAATATCCCCTAGCCATACCAGTATTAACTGGGAGGAGAGTCAAACATCCTCCTGGAAAAGTTGCAAGTCTTCTCTCAAGGAAAAGGCAATTCATCTCATCCGAACAAGAAAGAAATCACTTCACAGGGAACAAGATTAACTTGCATACTCCCTCCCCTCAACTTTTCAAAGAAGACTTCGACACCAGTTTAAAACAAAATCCTTCTTCAAAACTTCTCGCCACGAGGGACCGAAATCTACAAATTATCATCGACTTTATATATAATATATATATATATATATAAATAAGTACTCCAATATACCGAGTTTGCCTTCCAGCTTGAGATTTTATACGTGTGCACAATGGTGTAAGCAAATTTAAAGTCATGATCTCAGCCATTTCATCTTTCTAATTTCCATTTTATCAAATTTCCAATTCATCCAACCGGAGATGCACTGCTGCAAGAAAACCGAACTATTTCGAATTTATATAGCTCATAGATAAAAAACAAAAAAAATTGCATGCCATAATGTACGAGTGAAAAAAAAAAATAGCTGTCGTTAAGGTCATGCACAATGAAAAGATGTCTAAAAAGTTTAGTGTTTCTCTTTCAGATATCCAGATAAATTTTATGGACTCATTACGGTCTTTCTTTTCTGAATATTGATTCAGGGAAATTATGACAGCCACATAAATTTCGATTTTAATACAGCTGTTCAATTTAAGAATCAAATCCAATAGTTTAATAATATCGAAACTCAATTTCCAAACGAAACGAAATTATAACTACTACTTTCATTATCAATACAAAGATGGCTGCTTCCATGAGGTTCAATGTGTGCCGGTCTTTAAATTATTTTTCTAGAAAATCTGTACAGTATGTTCCCAAAATTGGGCGAAAGCATGTTTTAACTGTTAACAAAGGTTACAATTGCGTTCCATTTTTCAAATTAATTATAGTATTTTTTTTTCATTGAATAGAATTGCGTCATTATTTTGGATGGTTAATTTTAATTTTTATAAATAATTATTTCAATTTTTGATTAACTGATTTAAAAATTTCATTACAATAACGATCAGATGTATTTATGCAAAAATTATTTTCATAAACATTTTCTGCTTCCCAAAAAACCATTAAACTAAATGTATCACTAAATTCATTTCTTTTCTTAAATTATTTTTAGATTTTTAATTAAGTTGTATTTTGGAAAATCTATAGAAAAAATATATGACAAAAATTTTCAAGTAAAATATTGCAATCTATATTTTTTTCAAGAAAATTTTATGATTATATCATTATAGAGATATTGGTAAATCAACCAGAAAAATGGTATAAAAAAAAATTATTACAGAAAACTTTAATAACTATCATAATTGGTTTCTCATGCTTAGATATTAATTATCCTTTCTTCCTTGTTGTAAAGATATGTTATCAATCTAAATTTTCATCTTTCATTGACCTTACCTTTTTCTCTTTCTTTCTTAGTCTTTCAATCTCATTCATTATTAATTTAATTCGAATGAAGTCTTTTTTCTTTTATTCTAATGTCTTTGTGATTAATCATTGGTCTGAAAGTTGAATTGATAGTTTATCTTAACTCATTAAATATATGTAAATTATATATATCAAAAGTAAAACATTCGTATAATTTTAATATAGAATTAATTATACAAATTGAGTACAAAGTCTTGTTCTGATAATAAAAAATCATTGTGAGAAATCTATAATAAATGGGCATATATTTGTTTTCATACATTCTAAGTACTGTTATAAAGCTTCTAATAATGCTGCATACTTCAATAAACTTCAACTTTTACCTTCTTGGTGGTTCAGAGAATGTCTAAACAGTTCCGTTCTCTCCAGTTATTTAACATGTAATCTTTAACAGTACAGACAGCATCCTTTACCTTGACCTTCAACATCAACAACTAGTGTGGTATCCTTGATACAGTCCCAAAATAATAAAATTAAGAGGAGTAATATTATAAGGCCATGGTATGGATAAATCCCTTCCAATCCACCAGCCCAGAAATGTCACATCTAGGAACTTGCAAACTAAGGAATCTCTGTGAGTTGGTGTTCCAGCTTGCTGTTAGATCATTCATGGTTGAATTTCTTATAATTGAGGTGCAACAAACAGTTCCAATAAGTCTAAATAAATGTTAGCAATGATTTTTTTTTCCATAACGAAAAGCAAACCAAAGACCTTTTTTGCATGAGGCTTCACCAAACATTCTGTTAGGGCTATCTCTCACTCATCATCATGATCAGTGGCACAACAGCCCCATGGTGGGCCAAGGCCATCTGTCTACTGACAGATTTCTTTTTACGGATTTTTTTTTAGTACTACGCCCAATGCTCTACAGCAACATCAGACCAAGATCTACTATTCACGTATGCTTTTGCACATTTATAAAACAAATACCTGTTTGTTGTTACTAATCCCCCTGGAAAAGCCTACACCAGGTCCAACAGACCCCATTGCAGACAACTGGTTCATGGCTAAAGATAATGTGCAGCTTCACTTTAGCGAGGAACCATGAGGGCTGAAGACTGACTGAACTTCAAGACAACACTCTATGATCCTATTAGATTGGGGCCTAAGGTTTAAAGTAGTTCCTGGCGGTGCCATGAATGATTGGACAATCATTCATGGCACTGCCAAGACTCGAAACCCAAAACCTGGGGCATCAAGTGCTAGCAACTCGGCCGTCAGGCCCCTACTTGTCTGTCACTACCTGCGTAGAAATATATGGATTCTTTGATTCCCAGATATAGGCATTATGTTTATTTACCTTTGTGAAGACATGAATAATTCATTCATAAGAAAAACAAATGTAATTTAAATGTTTTTGACATTAATTCTATTCAGATCTTTTGCAAAAAAAAACTGAAAAGTGAACTACCCAATGATAGCAAAATGACATTATGATATTCAACAGTTATTTGTAATAAATTTTTATAATTAATGTGAGACTTTGTACTCGCCCTGTATATTGTCACTTGGTATAATTATGTATTGTATAAGACATTTTTATAAAACATATAATTAGTAATATTGTTCTCCCTGGATCATTTTCTATAATCTTTTCGGAAAATTCTTGAAAAGTAAAATAAGAAAATAACAATGTAGAATATTTTGCTGTGCTGTACAAAAATAGTTAAAGAAAATTTCATGAAATTATCTGTTATAATATTAGATAGTTCAAGTAGTTCAAAATTTTTGTTCTGATTCAGATCAATATAGTTAACAATTACAATAGCCTAATGTTTATTAGATGTAAAGGTCTCTAAAAAGAAAGTTAGGTTTATAACTACAATACTTGCAGATAGGTAAATGTATAACTATGTACTATCTATTTGCTTAGTAGCAGTATTTGCATGTACAATGTAAATTTCAATATTCATTTAATAAAAAACATAGAAAGAACATTAAATTAAATTTTATTTTAAATATTCAAAGATATCTTCGTATGAATTGGTATTTCTTTACATTTTGCTTTTTATTAATTAGGACCTGGATTGTATTATAGAAGAAATATCCAAACATGTAGTTGTTTATTTTCACAGCAGGAACCTGCTGTGGAATCTGACTATCATACAATCATAAAGGATACTGAAAAGGCACAAGGTAAATAGTTATTTCAGTTAAACCAGTCAAAGTAATAAATTTTATGAATATTAAAGAAAATGTAATGATTTATTTTGTATATTCTGAAAACAACATTAGTGTGTGAAGACATTTTTAAAATGTAAAATTCACAAGAAGGTTGAGAAAAAGACAAAAGGTGAATAGATGAGAGATATTAAAGTTAAATCAATTTTTTAAAAATTTTCATGTGTCCTTGCATTTGGCCCATCAAAATAAGATGTAAAGATTAACAATATCATCACCAGATTTTTTATTTTTCTAATGCAGCTGGTAAATACGTAAACAATTATCTTTATGCTATAAGTAAGGGCTGCACCAACATTACTCATTTAGCACTACCCAGAGGGCACATGTAGCTTGAAGATATGCTATGGATGCAAGTCACGCTACCCCCGCAATGCTCTACAATCATCATCGACAGTGGCGTAATAGCCCTATTGTGGGCCAAGGCCGTCTGCTTACAGGCAGATTTCTAGACGGGAGATGTTATCTTTTTTACTGGGTTAGGTTGTCAGCCCTATGCCCAATACTCTACATTCATATTAGAGTGGGGCCTACAGTTTAAAGTGGATTCCAAACCACTACAAACCTCCATGGGGCTCAAACCCAAAACCTGTGGTACCGTGCACCAGAGTATTAGCCAATCAGCCATGTACTGAAGCTGGAACAACAAAACTGATGTATATAAATATTTTTACTTTTTGATGTATATGCATACATAAGACCACCTCCAGGAATTCAACAGTCATCTGTTTCATTTTGTGTATTTAGAGTAGATCTCTCGAGTAAATTCATATTTATGCTGTATCTGCCACCAATTTACTATATCTGTATAAATACCAATATAGTAGCACATCATTTTAAAGGGAAATAATCAATAATATAAATAGAATCCATATTAAAAAGAGTTATTACTTTAATAACCTTCATTCTTTGAATTTGACAGACAATAATTTATCATACTGAAAAAAATAGAGTGAGTCACTTGTCCTTAATAAAAATAACTAAATTAGAGTAAAAAAAAATTATAAGATGAATGATATTTAAATATTTTGTTCAGATTGTTTTGATAATTAGATTGTTTAACTGAATGCAAAATAATAGTTAATCTGATACAAAACATTCATTAGCAGATTATATTGAGATGGGCTATTTATAACTGAATTTTATTGATATAACAATCAATATTTAAGTGTTTTATATAAATGTTAAATTTAAAATATTGCTTGAAGATGTTCTTTTATACTGTTGTATCCATTTGCAATGTTTTTATATCTGTATTTTATATAACTTAAGATTTTGTTTGGTATTTTTTTAATATTTAATTAATTTTATTATTTGACTAGGTGATGCTGAGAAGTTAGAATTTCAAGCCGAAACTCGTATGCTTTTGGACATAGTGGCTAAATCTCTTTATTCTGATAAAGAGGTAAAAAAAAAAATAGTCTTAAGTTACTTAAGAATACTTAATTTGTCATTGAATATATGATTCATATAAATCTTTATATGTTTGTAATTTAAAATAATTTTATTTATTGTATTAAAAATCATTTTGTTAAACATTTACAGGTATTTGTCCGTGAATTAATTTCTAATGCCAGTGATGCTTTAGAAAAACTTAGACATGCTCAACTGAGTAGTTCTCAGACTGGAGTTTCTGTAGATACTCCTCATGAAATTCACATTGCTACAGACAAACAAGCAAGGACATTTACAATACAGGTATTTATTTATTTTATTACATGTAGTTCTAGATAATAATAAAAAATTACATAAAACACTGTACTTGTACACAATTCAAAATTATCTACAACTCATAACAGAATGACATAGAATTTTAAAATATTAAAAGTTTTTTAATATATTTGATGTCCATAAAAAAAGTACTATATATACATATATCAGCCATATTTGTTTGAGGCTTACTTTTAAGATAATGTTTTATGCTTCTGATTATGAAGCCGTGGAAAGAAGGGATGAACCTTTCTTCATCTATTTATTGATTTTTAAACAATCAATTCCTCCGTTTTTCATCCTTGTTGCACAAAGTGTGAGTCTGCATTTTTATCTTGTTTGCAAAGCACTTTGCCATGACTAACATGGTTATCACATTTACTTAATAGTAATCTATTTGCAGAAATCATCATTTTATAATGATCTATTTTATGACTAATAGGTCTTCTTTGTTGATGTTCTACTCATAAGGGTATATCAATGATTCATAAACATTTAATTGATAAAACATAGTATTTTTTATAGTGTCTGGGCAATTTTTTTAAATTCTTTTTGTGTATGATATTTGGGTGTTTTCCGCCCCTTTCTATATAAACTATCTACATAACTTGTGCATTTATATTATCTAGCTCTAATTACATGTTACCATTCTCATTAGATATTATTTGTAAGATAACTTGTGACATTAATAATGACAGTGTTAGTTAATAATACTTTCCATAATGGTTGGTAGGGTAAGGTACAATAAGAGTACTTTCCCAATAATAGATAACTTAAAAAAAATAGGAATGATTCTATAAAGAAACTTTTGACTATGTGAAGTATCTTGGCTTGTTATGTTATATTGTTGATTATTTGGAAGCATGTGTAAAAGGGTACTTGTAACAAAAAATACTGTCTAATATAATAGATTTGCATGCAAATTTTGATGTAATGTGAATATTCCCCATATTTGAAATGGTAAAAATTAAATGTAAGGAATGGGCTAATTATTTAATTTCTATAAAAAAAAATTATAGTTAACAAAATGTAAAATTATGTTAAAGAATGTATTTATTTTATTCTAGTTGCTTACTTGATCTGATTTTTTCTTGTCATTATCAATTAATTCTTAATTGTAGCCTATTTAAAAATAAAAGATATAAAATGGCATGTGCTTCTTAATTTTTTTCAAACAAAGAACTTTTTTTAAATATTATAAGTTGTTTCTAATATTCTTAAAAGTGGCTTAATTTTTGGTTTGTAGTCTCTAAGCAAAAAGTTATTGATTTTGATGTAGCTTTCTGAAAAGATATATATATATATATATATATATATATATATATTTAATATAATGAATAAATTGCTTAACATCTTATGAGTTTTAATGAATTCTTTAAATCTCTCTTTTAATGTCTGCTCTTTTTTCTTAATTTGTTAATAATCATAAGTGGATATTTTAATTATGCTCTTATATTTTTGGAATGATTTTATCCTTTCATCTAGCTAAATATAAATTTTAAGAAAGAATTGAATACTGTAACTTTTCTATGATTCATATGAAATGTTTTTATTTCATACATTTTCAATTATTAGGATACAGGAATTGGTATGTCTAAAGAAGAGATGATTAGCTGTTTAGGAACTATTGCTAGATCAGGATCTAAGGTAAATATTGTCATTTTTTATCCCATGTATAAAATAATATCATAGATGCATGTGCATTCTTTAACGAAATAATTTACTCCATAAAGGAATGTGAATACTGATTTAAAGAGTTGGTTTCTTCAGTAGAAATCTATGTTTAAATAATTTTTATTTTTAATGAAAAAAAAATATTTATAATTATGAACTGTAATTTTAAATCAAGTATATTTTAACTAAATAAAAAAACATTAAATACATGCTAACATTTAACAATTTTATATGAAAATATTTCTTTTTGTAATTATGCATATATGTGTAATCAATGTTTTTTTTTTTTTGTTTTTTTTTAAATAATTAAGCACTTATAATTATTTTGTATAGAAATAACTAAGTCACAAAAAGTGGGGATTCATTTAATAACAGTACACTTTTTGTCAAAGAATTTTGATTTTTGTGCTCCGTTGAAGATAATAAAAATTAAGAATGGGCTATTTGATAAGTTGCTTAAATAATATTACATTTCAATGGAAAATGTAGATTTATAAGGATGTTTTGATTTTGGTTAATTTCAATAAGAATATGTATAAAGTTAAAAAAATGTAATATGATAAAAGCTCTTAAGTTTTAACTATATCTCAAAGAACTGCTAAGAATTAGTGTATTTTGTATCATTAAAAAGCTAAAAATTTAATAAAGTGTTGAGTTTTATAAAGCTAAATTTTCAAAAATACAGTAGCACCTTGCTATGGCTACATATCAAGATACAAGAAAAGGCAATGCTATAATGGACTTATTTACAACTTTGTTTTTTAAATATGAGCAGGGAATATCAAAATAGATAGTGTAACAAGATATTGTATACTAATATAATATCTTTTCTTCCTTGGATGGGGATTTCATAAATAAAATTAAAAATATTTTTTATTTTGTAGAAAGTTTTAGGTATGTCAATACTAATGATACAGATGTAATTAAAAACATTCTTCCATTAAGAATATAAATGTTATTGTTATTAAACTAATTAAAATGCAAATTTTTTACTGTAATAATTGCTCACTCACTTTTTTCCTAATGGAATTATTCATTCCATATTTTTTTCATCAAAATCAAATGTTAGAATTTTCAAATTTAATACTCTAGGCATTCCTAGAAGAAGTAAAGAAAAATGAAACCACAAGTTGTGCTGTAAATAAAATTATTGGCCAATTTGGTGTTGGCTTTTATTCAACTTTTATGGTTGCTGACAAAGTGGAAGTATATTCTAAATCTCATGTCCCAGGATCTAAAGGCTACAAGTGGATATCTGATGGGTATATATTTTTTTCTTTTCATGTTTATTCTTTTAGTGTGTTAACAAGAAACGTTTTATTATTACTTCTCTTGTTTAGAAATATTGTTTTCTTTTGATAATTTATTGGAAATATAAATTTCTTGCAATAAATTATTTTTAATTGTATAATTAAAAATTACATAATCCATTCTTTTTAATTTGAGATTTTAAATTCATTCATAAAATTTTTTTTTAATCATTGTCTATAACATTTTTTGCCTTAGAGAAAATGATATTAAAGATACAACCAAAATAAAGGTTTTTTTTATATGTAAGTTTTAAAAAATATATAGTAATCCTGTCTTTTAATTTTTTTTTTATTATTATTATTATTATTATTCAGCATTTAAAAAACTATATATTAATTTAAAGAAAGGGAAATATGTCCTTACAAGTTTGTTTACATACTAATTTATTATATTTTCAAAACATAAAAGTTCCATAATTTTAGCATTGTTATTGGTTTTTACTCAATATAATATTTGTATATGTCTATAATATAAATAGTGTACATATAATTTGATATTCATCAAAATTATTTATAGTAAAATCATTACATCATAATTTATAATAAATCATCATATACATTATAATGTATAAAAAAAAATTTATTTAACCAAAAGCATTCATGGGGAGTAAATTAATTTGTGCTTCTTTTATTATCTAAAAAAATTTTAATTTCCAACTATAATTTGAATCGAATTGAAATTCTTTATCAAAATAATTTTTTTTTTTTTAACCCATTCTCTAGTTCTGGTTCCTATGAAATAATGGAGGCAGAAGGTGTACAACCAGGAACTAAAATTGTTGCTCACTTAAAATCTGATTGTCGTGAATTTTCTGATGATGGAATCATCAAAGGTAATCTTAGTGTACATTTTTTTAAAGATTTACTGTTGTTTTAAACTTTAATCAAATCATAATTTTGATAAATAATTTTGCTATTTTACTATTGATGACAAAACAAAATGCCTGACATTCTTAATAAAGCTTTCAACTAATCAATAGATCTCATTGGACAATTTTCATTGCAATGTACCATTAGATTTGGCAGAACTTACAAAAAAAAAAAAAAAATTCTGTTGTTTTTTTAATATTCATTTTCAACTAATAATGTTTTTACAAGTCCACTTATTGATTTTCATAAAATCAAAAAAAGTTTAATAGGTGTTAAACTAATAATACTAACACCTTAAACAGATTGAAATAACAAATATTCTTTTTATATTCAGATAAAAATTGTCAATTTATTGAAAATGGATTTATTAGTATTATTATATTGAGACTTGATTACACATAGCATTTTACTTAATTGGTTCTAGAAATGTGAGCTAATTATATATTTTTATAATGGAATTTGTAATATTTTGTTTTACCTTAAAGTAAATCAAATAAATAAAATCCTAATTTTATTCTATTTTAGATATTATCAAGAAGTACAGCAATTTCGTTGGTAGTCCAATTTATGTTAATGGCAAAAAGGCTAATAATGTGCAGGTAAAATATATGTATATATAATATATATTTAATAAGTAGGATAAATTTAGGAATTTGTAATAAAATTGAAACTAAAATAAAACACAGGAGCATAAATCTTGTATCTTTTAACTTTAAAAAATGTCATTTATTCTAATAATGAAATCTTTTTTTTTTTCCTGTAACTTTTGTAGTTGGTAAATTGTGTGTAATTTATAAAATAAACTAATTCGATTGAAGAAAAAATGTTTAAATTACTAGAAGTTTTTTTTTTTTTAGGAAATTTCAATGAAGAGATTTAATGTGATTCCATCAAGGTTATTTTAATTAATTTTCACCTTTTTTCATGCATACAACTAAATGTAGTAAATTATCACAAATTATTTAAGTTTTTCTCTTATGCTGTAAATAAAATTTTGCTGATTAAAAATTTATTTCTATATACCAGTGTCGATGTAAGACATAGTTTCAAAATTATGCAATATTGAAGTTTCCAGAACACTAATAAAATGTAGATTTCAATAAACTTTTTTTATGTGTTAAATATGTTGCTTCTATTAATACTCCCAAATTACATTGTAAATAAAATATTTTTTTAAATAATTAATTCTCATTTACTAAAAAGAAATAACTAAGTTTTCTCAATAATCTAAATAAGCTTAATTAGTGGCAATGTGGTTTCTTAAATATTGTCATTTTGTGTTTCTTTTATCTAGTTTATTACTAGATATGATTATGCTGTAAAGATAACTGTAATTTTTGAAGTCACCTAATTGGAAGCATTAGAATTTGAGTTGTTATTTAAAACTTACAATGTTTTACAGGCTGTTTGGCTGATGGATCCAAAAGAAACCACCCCATCTATGCACAATGAATTTTTTCGCTACATTGCCAATTCCTACGATCTTCCAAGGTTCACTCTGCACTACAAAACAGATTCTCCAATTAACTTGAGATGCCTGCTCTATATACCCGAGGGAAAGCCAGGTCTGTTTGAAATGAGCCGAGAAGTTGAAGTAGGAGTTGCTTTGTACAGTCAGAGAGTTCTTATCAGGAGTAAAGCTGATATCTTACCAAAATGGCTGCGCTTTGTTCGAGGTTTGTCTTTTATTTGCTAACAAAAAAATAATTTTCTGGCAAATGCATTTTTTTTTTCAGGAATGCATAATTGAATTAAAAATTAACAATATAATATTGTAATTGATAATCACCATCGGTTGGCCATGTTTGTATGAAATTTAGTCCTTTATTGTAGAATATGAATAAGTTATCATGAAAACCCAAATACAAGCTAAATTCATTACTAATAGAGAGAACTTATTTAGGTACTTATAAATTTTATTTTAAAATCTAATTTATTATAACAAACCAACTTCAATATCCCTACCAATAGACCTGATGTAATTGAAAATATTTACAGACTGAATGCAAGGTAAAAAATTGGGTCTCAACATGAAACTTTTGATCATCACCAATTGGGGAATAGTCTCCAGGCTTTTAAAAGGCAGAATGTTAACAGTGCAACAAATAGTATTTTCAGCACTGTTCGCTGTACAATATATCTTTTAGGTTATAGAATGTGAAAGTCAATTTGACAATGTACTACAGCTAACAATGTAAAATTTCTCAGGGCCACAAGGATTAGACAATGGGTAATTAAAACCAAGTTATATGGTTTGATTAATCATGTTTTCAGTTACACCATGTAGATTGGCGATTGAGAATTTGGCTGAAATAACATGAAAGTGTGGATGGTAAGGGCTTTGCTACAACCCTTCAAGCTGGTGGATGTAATGTGATGGCTTGGGTAATATTTTCCTGACATTCTTTAGGCACTTTAGCTCATGATCATGAACATCTCAATAAGATATCATTGCTGGCCAAATACATCCTGGTTTGTTGATGGTTTATCCTAATATTGTATTGGATTAGTTTTCAAGAATATAAGTATTTACTTTTTTCAAGTGATTCCCAAATACATATCCCATTGTTCATTTGTAGAATGGGATCAAAAAATCGTCAGATATCTAATTTCGCATTATAGGAATTTACTATTCATCTGGCATAGTCTCAGATTTCACAAATGACTTATCAATATTTCATAGACTCCATACTAAGAAGAATCAATATTGTATTAAAAATAAACAGTGGCTCAATGAGATTGTGATGTGATGGTCATAATAAAATGACTGCTCAGTGTATATCTTAATGTGATACAATGCTGTTATGATGATATCAAGTTATGAATGTATTAAAAGAAAAGAGTGTGAAAGAAACAATTTTTAAAAGAAATTGAATAAATAATGTATTTTTTAATTATGTCGTAATTTTGATAAATAATTTTTGATAGATATAGTATATTTTTTATTAGATTACAGCTTGAAAGATTTAAAAATATACCCTTTTTTCATTTAAGATTTTTTTATGTGTACATTATTTTTTTAGGAATATTTTATTGATTAATTTAAGATTGTAGGTACAAAATATTTTAATTATAAATTAACACAATTTTTTTTAAATTCAGGGGATCAAATTTAAAATTTGTTTGATATTTTTAAAAGTAACTGTCTTATAAAAATTAATTTAGTGAATTTTTTGTATCATCTGTCTTCCCTAAAATTCATATTTAAATTTTACTTTATAGGTGTAGTTGATAGTGAAGATATCCCTCTTAACTTGAGTCGTGAACTTTTGCAAGATAGTGCTTTAATTAGGTAGGAATTCTTACTTTGTATTCATTATTTTATATTTACTTAGGAAACTGCATTTGTTAATTTTTGCTCTATTTTTAATAGGAAAATTACTACCATGATCACAAATAAAATGCTTCGCTTTTTGTTAGACCAAATGAAAAAAGATCAAGAGCAATACGTAAAGTTTCATGAAGACTATGGTATCTTTTTAAAAGAAGGTATTTTATCTACAAGTGACCAAATGCAAAGGGTACAGAAATTTAAACTACTTCTTTGTAGAATGAAATTGGTTTTGAAATAAGTTTTATGTGCTCATATGAAATATTTTATATTAATTTTTTTAGGAAGACATTGCTAAATTACTTCTTTTCGAATCATCTCTGGAACCAGAGGGTAAAAAAATTAGTTTGGCTGAATATGTAGGTCGAATGAAAGAGGGTCAAAAGGATGTTTATTTCTTGGCTGCACCAAGGTAAATAAGTTAACTAATAATCAGGAGTATAATAGTTATTACAGAAAATATACAGTTATTTAAATCTTTATATTATCTATTAGTAATTTTTAATCATTATTCTTAAAAAATAATTTTTTTACTATTTTATAATTAGATAATAATTATTTATAAACTTGCAAATTTAAATTTACGTTTATTACAGTCTCAATAATTGTATTAATCAAAATTCATGTTCTTACTAAATAAATTATTAAAACTTTAAAATAAACTACTACACTACAAACTGTATAACTATTTAATAATATTTCTTGTTTAGTGCTATTAATATTTTGCTGAAACAATAATATTCTGGAAAAAATAAATTATTTTGGCGGGTTTTCTTCTATTGCGTCAATCTGATTTAATAAATTTTAATTAACTTATTGTATTCTACTTATTTACTCACAGATCAAAGTTCTTTGCATATAATTTCTGAATTCTTTTCTTCAAAATATACTGATTCCTGTTTAAATATATAAATCCTACTCCTAAATTATAATCCTTTTTCCATTTTATTTTAATATAACAGCTTTCTAATTCCTGAATAATATTTTCAATAAATCCATGCGTAAGAGTGATAGTGTTGATTTGGTTAAAAGAAAAGTTACTTGGTATTCATTATTAGATTCTCTTTATGCACTGTATTAAAATTTAAAAGAATTTACCATTGGAAATTTATTTCATAACGCTGACCATTTTTAAAGAGTTAATGTTTCAATGTAGATTTTTCATTTTTTCTTAGTATTTACATCAATATCAAAAGCCATTAAACAAACCTAAATAATTAAAATTAGCATCAATTAATGATTAATGCAAATATTTTCTTGCAGCCGTCACCTAGCTGAAATGTCTCCATATTTTGAAGCTGTGAAACAGAAGGATGTAGAGGTTCTGTTTTGTTATGAGCCTTATGATGAATTAGTTCTCTTCCAGTTGCGACAGTTTGATTGCAAGAATGTCATATCAGTTGAAAAGGAAATGCGCAGAGAAAAGGAAAATACATCTGTTGATGATTTAGGTATGCAACATAGTGTTTTTCGTCAGTTGAATAAAACTAATCATTAAATATAAATGCAAAATATTTTCTAGATGTATTATTTAATTTTTCATATGCAAGAATTTATTTTGTGAAAGCAACTGAATTATTTTTCAGGTGAAAATGCTTTACCAAAAGAAGCTGCTGAAGATTTAATTAAATGGCTGTCCTCAACTTTAGGATCTAAAGTTCATAAAATAATTGTAAGTTGCAAATTACTCTTTTCCTACACTTAAATTTATAGCATGTAAAATTTACAAACACACAAATGAAAGAGCTATTGCATATCCTTTTTATTTGGAAGAAGAAAAACTGC
>BPLQ01004714.1:133166-184742 GCA_021605075.1 Caerostris darwini
TTACAATCATAACATCTTGAGAATTGTAATATGTAAATCATATTCACCTTTTCAACTAAAAAAAAGCATATATGTCTTACACACTTTTGCATATGAATATTTTATTTCTGAAAAGTAGTGAATATCGTTTTTAAACAATATCTGAGCAATGAAAGAATTTTTTTTTTGTAATTTCTCTTAACAAAAAATTTTAATAATTGGGAGAGGGGTGAGTCCTAGCATGATTGGTAGTAATAAGTAAAATAAAAAATTTTTGCTGCTGCAGAAAAATAATTAAATATACCATAGAAAACATAATTTTAAACTAACCTTGTAGTTGGCCCCGGACTAGGTATTTTGGATGACATCTTAAAGCCTTTCAAATCATCTCTATGTGGCGAAGCAGGACTGTTGCCACGTTTAGGAGAACGATTGTGTACAGTGGACAAAGGCTGACGTCTAGAGGGGGAATGTGAAGCATTTCGGTGGTACTCCGTACTAGGTGGGGTTTTCAGATCTTTGGGAGGATTCCTTCGTGATTGAATTGGACTCTGCATGAATGCTGATGAGATGTTATTTCTTTGGTACAGAGTGGGTGATGACAAGGGAGATAAATACTTAGGTCCATTGCAAGGAGCTGATTCTCTACGAGAATTGCTACCATTTTTTGCATTCGGAAGAAAAGGAGCAGATTCTCGACGGGGAGAAGGAGAAAGTGCATTCAGATCTTTACGAGAGGCAGAATTGCTCCGTGAATGAATTCTGTATGATGAAGGTAAAGTTCGAGATTCACAGCAATCAGCAAGGGGAGAAATTAATCTGGATTGAGACCCACTTGGAGAAGCCTGAAAAACATTTTTGAAAATGAAAATGTACTGTGGGTTAAAAATTTCAAAACAATAAATGTCATAAAAATTTAACAAATGAGTCATCAAATAATTAACTATTGCACAATCGAATATGAATAATTATCTATATATATTTAAAATGATATAAGGCACTGAATGTAAATTTACCAAGATATAAGAATAAAAAAATTTATAAAAAGTTTCTTTACAGTCAGCTTTTTAAATGTTTCATAAAAAATCTTGAACATGAAGACCAGATTCCTGATGTATTTTTAAAAGCAAAATTAAACAAATCAAAAAGGATTACATTAAAAAAAAATTTATTAAACTATTCAGTTGAAATAGATACACTTAAAAATCACTGTTTTTTTTTTTATTTTTTATTTTTATTATTTTAAAAAGTAATTAATTATAATGTTTATACAACTTAGTGCATCTTTTATATTTATAAATTAAATAACATATCTTTAAATTATTACAATATAAAAATTTAAATTGTAAATTAATATCATAGATACATTGATGATGGAAGATTGTATTTAAATAAAGGAAAGACATGACGTACATATAATCCTGCTCCATTCAGGGGTATTCGTGAGTGTGAGGGCGATAATGGCAATGGGCAAGGCAACCTAGGATCCACAGATTTTTTAGGTTTCTTGGATCTTAGGCTGTAATACCCAGGATTGATATTTGGAAGACTGCCTCTGTGATTATCTGTATAAAATAAACCTCTTATGTTTGTTGTTTTTATAAAAATATAAACAAATCTAAATTATTCATTCACGTTAACAACACTTTTTTATGGTACTTAATACTTATATGAAACAAAAAAACATCCAATTATTGTTAAAGTCAATTTGTCAGGTAACAATAGAAAGAAATTAATAAATAACATATTGAATAAAAATATTTTTTTAACATTTCAAAAAAATTATTTTAGTAGATTTTTAAAAAACTTACCTTGTTTGTGTAAAAAGGACGAGCTACCAAAATGGTTTTGTTTTTTCATAGCTTGCATGGGAGCCAAAGGTGAATAATCTATTTCAGAATCCAATTTTCCATTGCATAAGTTTAAAGCTGTAAAAAACAAATATTATTATATAAATATAAATTTTTTAAATATTAATTAAAATTCATTTACCATATTAGACAGTTTAATTTTTGAATGAAATTGATTTTTTCTATATTGGAGAAAAGTTAAAATTGATAAATTAAAAATTATAATTACCAAGAAAATTTAAATAAACAAGTTCTTATTAAAAAGTTTTTATTTTGTCTTACAATTTAATGTTAAACATCATAATAATCAGCAATCAAATTGATTTTTAATTGGACATCTATTAAAAACGAATTTTTCATTTGATTTTAAAAAAACCTCAAATATGTAGGTATCATGTTATCAAATTTGACTTGTTTAGTCTTTTTTTTATTTTCCAGCAAATTTTTAAAAAGTAAAAACACTGATGAACTAATTTATTAAACACTTATTAGCTGTTGATTAAAGAATATTGCTACAAATAAAATGAACTGGGGAAAAAAAAGTTGTTCAACCACTTGCCTTCTACTGAAGCTGGCTTGTTAAGTTTTATATTTGATGTATGGAATAGTTTCTTATCTGGAAGACCTTTCTTTTCTAAAAATACATTTCAATGAAAAAAATATTCAAATATTTATTTTCCTATAACTTATTTCATAACAAAAAAAAAAAAATCTTACTAAATTCTTTAAAAGAGTCGTGGCCCATTAAAATTATATTGAAACTTAAACTCTAGTTAAAACTACTTTCAATTATTAGGAAAAGAAAATTTGAAAAATAGCTTTATAATACACATATATGCCTTTATTTTCATTCCAATTCTCTACAAATCTTTGAATAGGCATAATTATAAAAGTATCATACATAAAAATAGGTATCTAATTTTTCTGTTATCACTAAAAAATTATAAAATATATTAAATGGAAAGCCACTATACATTATAAGCATTTATTGAAAACATGTTCTGAAAAAAAAATTCAAAGATCAAATCAAGACAGGGCAATGTTTTAAGATTGTTTCTAATTTTTTTGTTGCCTTAAAAACAGCAAATTAATAAATTTTAAAAAATTAAATTTAATAATAATTTTGCATATATAAATATATTATTCATCTCTGAATAAAAACTATGTCCACAAAAAAAGTTGCACTTATAAATTGTAAGAATTTTTCATAATAATACTTGCCAACTAGATCCAGAAATCTTTGAGTGCTTTGCCTCAAGCCTAAAAAATTAATTATTTCTGATGTTATTGAATCACAAAATTATAATTATTATCAGTTTATAAACATAAGGATTGATAAACTTTTTTAATTGTTTTAACACTTACTGCAAAAAAATCCTGTAAAATAGAATATTTCTTTAGTAAAATAAAACTACTTTAATTAGAATGATATCACAGTTTGTGGCGAGTTGTCAGTGTATATACACCTGCTTATTTTTATAAAGGATTTAGATAATTTAAGGCTAATTTATAGTGACATTAATTCTGAAATTGAATCAAGATTTTTAATTAACATACAAAATTGTCATAAAATCAGTTAAAAGTAATGTTTATGACTTACTTTCTTCTTGAAGTTGAGCAATTTTTTGAACATCCAATACATCATTCTCTTTTCCTTTAACAAAGCTAGGACTTTGAATATTAGAAACTGGAATTTCAGTTGTACGTGCTTTTGACACTTCATTGCTAAAGGATGCATTACTTGCTACTGATGCAGGTTTGACAGGTACTAAACTATCAATTGCATCTGTAGATAAAATAATACCGCAAATATTAACACATTTCAATATAATATAGTTATTTTAGCATAAAAATAAAAATAAAAGTTTGACATTTTTATAAGACATTCAAACTCTCCAAACTGCTCAAATGATGATAATAATGATATACAATAAGTAGTTATTAATATTAAGAGTTTTAGTATGCCAGAATTTACCCTGTAATGTTAATGCAGTATTTGCTCTATACTGTGACTACAAATGCATTTCTTATAAAAAAAAATTTTCATAATAAAATTGAGTATCTTTTATAGATGTACCATGCTATTTAAAAAAAAAGGTTTTTGCATATGACTGTTTGCTTACATATCCTAATGAACTATTGGAAGATACTACATTATTATCAGATCTCCATAACAGCAATCAGAATAGCATATTTGCATAACATTAAGGTCAATCTTTAATTGCAGTTTCTTCACCCTAGTATAATGAAAATTAGTAATTTATATTTAAGCTACAACTGCTGAATGAATATATTTTAAGACTCTTATATAAGAATTGCAATATTTTTATCTTTTAGAAACACACTTATAATTTTTATTCTCATAAAATATCAAGATAAAAATTTAAATTGTTCTTATAAGAATAGAAATATTACTGAAGAAGTAAAAATATATATATAAGAAATCTTTTTCATTCATGAATTGTAACATTAAAACTAAGTTGTTCATTTTCATTAAGCTAGAAGCAGAAACCAAAATTATCACTAAGGTCGACCTTAGTGATATGCAAAAATTTTCTGATGTGTCCGAACAATATTCTCTAATGTGCAATAAGCAAAATTTAAAAAAATAATGGACATAAATATAATAAGTTATTTTACATTAAATTAACTAGTAAAAAAGTAAACTTATGTATAATTACTTACAAGTTATGTATAATTACTCAGCATAAATTAATTTTATTTAAAGATGGCTTTTAAGCCAAAATGCTTTTTTTAAGCAAATAAAATATATTTAAATATAATAAATAGAACAGCATTGAATAAAAAAAAACAATGAGAATAAGTTAAAATGATATGCAAACTATGAATTAAAAAGAATTAGTTATTGAAAAAAAAAAAGGTTACAAGGAAAAATTTAATGTTAAAAGAGCAATCAAGAAAACTTTTAGTAGAACAACTTCCTATCACAAAACCTGATAATATATTAGAGGCTAAGAAGTTTGTTAATTTCAACAAATTTTAAAGCAATAGTAAAATAATTAAAAGATAGATAGTTAAGTAAGATAGTAAGAAAGATAATAAAATTACTTCTTATATTAAAAATATTTATCAAAATGCCCTACATCTAAAAGAATTTTTTTAGTCATTTTACTAAATCATAATTTTATTGATATTCCAATCACAAAACTTAATACTTGATACTATGTTACATATTATTTACAATATGCATTTGAAAAGTTCATACCAGAAGTATCGTTTTTTGAATTGCAACTTTCTTTAGCTGAATGCTTTTCAATTACAGCACCTAAAAATTAAAATTTAAACTTTTAAAAATATTTCAATACAAATAAATAGTTAACAGAAATATTATGTTTTAAATTTTAGAAATTAATAAAATGCTTCACAAATCACAATATAACTTCAGTTATATGAAAATCATATACAGAGATATTTAACATTACATTCCAAGAAATATCATTAAGATTTTGAAATACATATATCCAAAATGCAATTCACTAATATTTTTTCTTGATGACAGAGAATAATTCATTTAATTTCACTAAGCCAAAAATAAATAAATACAAAAATAACAACTGAAATCCACTCACAAATTTCAATTTTTCATATGCGAACATATGATGATGGGCGAATGCATATTGCCAAAGAAATATACAAAGTACCAGAATTTCATAAAGAAGCAACTCAAAATAATATAAGAAACACAACTAAATTCAATAGCCACTGGAATATATAAAATTTTGATAACCCTAGAATTTCATTTAGAGGCAATTGTTCAAAATATTAATAGAAGCATTAACAAATTCAATAGACAAAGGAATATACCAAATACTATTGCTATATACTATTATTCAGTTATACTGTTGCTATTCAGATATTTTTTATTGACATAAGACATGGAATTTTATTTTCGTCCCTGCATTTTTTGATAATATGAAGGATCCCTAACTAGGACAACATAGTGTTCATATATGATAAAAAATTTACTCAAATAATAATCAATATTATTCATAAACAGTCAGTCATTAAAATTTTAATATATATATATATATATATATATGTGTGTTCATCTCTCACTACCACTCTTAGCTACCACTAATTATGTATACATATTATGTAGGTTTACTTTATTTATGTTTAAAGTTAATAAAAAAAATCATTGTTTATATGCAAAAAAAAGAAAATTCATTCGGAATATCCATGTTGGCATACACAATATGTAACATGAGCATTAGGTAATAAATATGAAAAATTAAATTCTACATTAAGCAACATTTAATTATTTTTAAGACGTTTATAAATTTTGGTAGTAAATTTTATTAATGACAGCTCAAACTTTCTTTTTTTTGTTTAATTATGTTTATATTTTATAAATTCAAACTTAAAACTGTTTGAATTTGTAAAACAACACAAATATAATAAGGAATTAATTGATAGTGATATTCCAACTGTAGCTTTATTTTTCATATAGAATGTTAATTTAAAAATATTTAAAAGCTACAATAACATCTACAGCATCAAAACCCACTTGCTTAATAATGAAACATAAGCAATTGAATAAAATGAATATACCATTTGCAAAAATACTTATTAGTAAGAAAAACAAATCAATATTAAAAATGATTGATTTTTAACTTAAGAGTACAAAAATTGGAATATCTTTTGTACAGAATTAATTGCCTTCAGAAAATCAAAAATATTAAATTAAAATGAGATTTTTCAATATCTGAAACAATGTTCAGTAATTTTTTATGTTTGTCAAGTGCAAATGGCACACACAATAAAACACCAGATTTATCACAAAATTCAAATAAAAACCCATTCAGGTGCACATTTGCAACTGTAACTTCAATTTATAATATTATCTTGTAACTATACTAACTACTACTACTACTACTACTACTACTACTAACTACTAACTAACTACTATGTTTTGTTTTTTTTAAATTGAGATTTTGATTAAACTAAAGTTAATTTTAAATTTTTTTTTAATTTAATGCTACCAATTTAATTAGTGCTAAAATTATTAATCACAGACTGGATTTAAATATACAAATTATATATATATATATATATATATACAATGTTGTATGGCATTTTCAAATTGATATATTAAGTATTGCAAGAACAAAAATACGGTGAAAATGTATAAGTTTATACTTACAATAATTAAACTTATTTACATTTTTTTCACAACATTTTTTTTTTAAAAATAAAGGCCTTAAAAACTATAAATTCTTTTTAATACAAAAGAAAACAAGATAGTGATAATATATTTAATTAAGCATATTATTGAATTAGGTTAATTTTTACTTTATTAAAAAGCTGGCTCTATTTTTCTCACAACCAATGAAAGTTTTTTAACAGCAAATTTCAAACATAGCTATAACATAATTTTAACATATCTAAAAGGGAGAAAAACATTCAATACATACTGCGAGATTGTAGCTGATTGAGTTTTCTAACAAGAGCATCTTTTGTGTCATGTACTTTCAAATTATCTTTCTCCTTCTCAAGCCACTTATAGGTGCTAAGTGTTTTGTCAGTAGAAGGTAACTTTTTTGGTGATTTGTACAACCTAAATAAACATATAAAATAACTAATTCAGAATTATCCTATAGCAGATATACCAGACAAAAGGTTTTGATCAGAACATTTTCTGGAAATTTATCATAACATAATTTTATGTCATAATAATTATTGTCATTTCTATTTTACCATTTCTAATAATTTATTTTATCATATAAAATGATGATGAATTCTCAATAAATCCTTATTTAAATAAACAATAAAACATTTACATCTTTTGTATAAACTACTTTCTTTTCTATGTCCCTGCATAATCCAATAATCTCTCCTTATATTGTAAATGCCAAAAGGCAAAAAACAAAATGTGATAAGTGATTCCGTAAAGATTGAGATCCTTCATGTCTTACATGCAAAATATCTGAAGTACAGCATGCACTGAACAATCCCTTCAGTTAGTTTAAATGAAAGATATTAGGAGTACAAAAAAAAAAGGATTCCTTTACAAAAGAAAGACTAAATAATTCTACAAAAATATAATTTATTATTTATCAGCTCATATTCACATATCAGTTTGGTTTGTGGTCATTAGTGGATTAGTCATTAGACCATTTGTGATCAATGGTCATTTTTTTGCACACAAGGGCTAATTAGACTGGATCTATAGTTTAAAGTGGATTCCAAACCATGAACAAACATCCATGCCACTGCCAAAATTTGAACACGAAGCCAGTGGAACCAAAGGCCAGAGCACTAACCAGTTGGCGATTAAGCTGCCAAAAATTCACATATTAATATTAGATTAGCTCTTTTTCTTTCAAAGATAAAACAAGGAATAGATTAAGAACAATATTACTCAAAAATTAAGTGAAGCTTCTCATCTTGAAAAGTAGCTATGCTTTTACAAAAAGGCAAAATACAGTGGGAATCATACATCAGTATGAGTATGTGAAAACCACTTGAAATGAAAATCAAAAATATGTTCTGAGACCAAATCAGCTACTGGCTATTATTGATCAAGATGTTTTATATTTATAACAAATAAAAAAAAATCACAAATTGGCAATTTTTTTAATTTGCTTTATTTTGAATCAAATAATTTGAAATTCTTTGTATTTTTTTCTGAATCATTAAAATGATCTTTACATGAAATTTCATTATGCGTACTAAATCTTATTTACATGAAATACAACTGGTAAAAAGTCTTCTTTTGTTTTATAATCCCTTACATTTTTGTTTTCATTAAAATTCAAAGGGTCTATTGGGAATGTGGCATTAGACTTTATTTATTTATTTTTTTTAAGTTACAGTTTTGACAGATTTTAAAACTTTGCTACATTGTGACACATCAGTTTAGACAAGAACATAGAGGAAAAATTTGAATATTTGATTTTATATATATATATATATATATATAGCATAAACATCAAATGATCAAAGATATCTGCTATACAAAAAAGTGAGCAACTAAATTAAAATATTGAATTGCAACCAGCATTTTATTTGTATTTAATTCAAAACATTAAACAATTGAAATAAATATAATCAACACTTTATTTGTATTCATTTAATTCTGAACATTGTAATAATTTTCTACAGAAAATTATTTACAACAAAAATCATTACTGAAAATATACTTCTATACAACATATAAAATAATTTTCAAATCTGACAGAAAAAATAAACTATTTTAAGAAACATTACATCCAATTAACGTATTAAACTTTACAATAATTTATTTATTACATTTAAATTAACTTACTGTATACTAATTTTAACTGAAAAGATAAGTAATTTTTTTAAATAAATTAAATAAAAGGACTTTCTTTGAAGTAAAGATAACGATCTTTAAGAAAATCAGAACGGTATTAGTGGAATTGTTTTATTAGTCATTGGGTGTGTCCATTTAATTTAAATTTGCATAATGAGTCATAACAATGTCATACCATATTCAATACATTCATTTTATAAATGATTTGCTAATATAAATTTATTTAATTAAAAAGTGCATCGTTTAAAGAATAAAATATTAATTTCATTTGTATTTCAATTGGGATTAATTGTAAAATTAAATGCTTCTTTATTTGTAACTTAAAATTATTAACCATATTTAGCAAACTTATAAAATCCTCAGTTTATAAATAATAAGTTACTGTAATTGAGTACAAAGAAATTTAGTTACCAAGATTCCTCATCTGAGAGCTCAATATCATCAACATCAATTAATTCGGATTCGGCAGCGGTCGAAAACTCGGATTTGTTTGTATGAAATGACTCAACAGAGGATTCGCGGTCACTTGAACGATTACTATCCTCTTCCTTTTTTTGCAGTTGATCATCGTTCTTTGTTTTGTCTGCCATCTCTTTCTTAATTTCCACACACTTCGATTATTTAAATTAAAAGTGACAATTTTCACTGATTTGTTTTCATCATATATATTGTTGATGAGCAAAATTTGACTAGAACTACTATCGTTTAATTCAACGATAGGCGTCATTTAGAATAATAAATCAGAAAACAAGAAGAACAAATTAAAGACATTATCGAAATTTTTAAGCTCATGCTTATAAAATAAAGAAAATATTTTTAAAAAAATATTAAAAACTACTTCATTAAATTTTACAAAAACAATACTTGCTACCAATAACAACGAACCTGAAGCGAGTCTTGCTTTTGAGTTGTTTATATGCTTCGACAAATTGTATATATATATATTTTTTTTCTTATATTTTAATTCTAATCTTTCTTTCGGATAACAAAAATTAGAAAAGGGGATTAATCTTCTGCCAAAAGTGATTTTTATGCTAGATAATTCAACAAAATGAATTAATTATTTAATTAAAAAGCTAATATAAAATATATTGTAACCGTAACTGAAATTTCAATAACAAAACTTTTTTTTTTTTTTTTTTAATGAGCATGAGACTAGAACTTCACATGTTTTCGGTTGTGACGGCAAACTTGTCAGGATATCGTATTCGGTAATAGATAACCAAAGAATGTTGGCAAACAGTTTACAAAATGCATATTAGAAGGCGGCAGTAAATTTGCAAACGACTGATGTTTTAATAAATTGAATTTTTTATAGTATTTTCACATAAAATTTTTGGCGTAATAATATATTTAAATTAAATTCTCCCCTTAATGCTTTAAAACAAACTTTTAATTTATCTACTTATTTGACATATTTTGTAAAAATTAACTTGTTTGATTTCTTTCATTGTCTGTGTTTGTAAAGTTACTAGTTAACTTATCTAGAAATTTAATGCAATTACTGTATTTACATTTACGCGGTTTTATAAAAAATTATTCCTAAAATGTGTGCTATGAAAGTTGATATTGCGTGGTCTCCAACCGAGTACAATAGGTAAGTTTTGTCTGTGAATAAGTAAATTTAAAATATAGAGCAGAAAATAAATTAAATTAAAATTATCATGGGGAGATTACCTTAACACTTGCTGATTAATCTATATCCAAGTGTAAAAAAAATATTTTTTTTATAGTTTTTTTTTAAATGCATAAGTAAAATTAAAGATGAAACAATATAATGTATCAGCTTTTCTGTCTTAGAACAAATTTCATCTTCCAAATATTAATATTTTTTTACTTGCTTAATAAAAGAATTCTGCCTGTCAAAAATTTCTTAACTAGAATTAATTCGTTTGAACTCAATATTATAGTCCAAAATGATAAAGTATTGTTTTTTTATAAAAGCTATACATTAAAAAAGATGTGATAAAAGAAGTTTTTAAGAATTGTAGTGTATAATGCAGTAACTATCATATGTTTATATACAGTGAGCCACAAAATTGAGTATACACCCCTAAAACTTTTAGACTTCTTCCAATTACAAATTAAATATTGATTTAAATAGATAAATTTTTTTATCCTAGATACTTTAACCTCTGCTTTACCTTCCTATAATAACACAATTCTGTAATTAACTTATTTATTACGAAAAAAGTTAAGCGATTCGAAGAAAAGATAGAAAACCATGCCACAAAATTGAGTATACACCTCTTATATTTGTAAATTATGTCACCACTTTTTTTAGTTTCAAATTTTCTTTAAAGAATTTCAGGAGTAGGTGCTGCTTATAACACGTGCTATTGCACTTCAACCCTTTTAAATAGTATTTTTTCTCATTAAAAATTGTAAAATGAGCTCTCGTAAAGAAACTACTGAATCTGAGCGTTTATTGGTTGTAAAATGATCGAAAGAGGGCAAATCGCTTCGTTGATTGGTGTAACTCATGGTTGTGTCCAAAAAATACTACAGAAGTATGAAAAAACTGGATATGTGGCCAATATTCCTAGAAGAGGACGTAAAGAAATACTGAGTAATACAGCGAAGAGGAAGATCATTCACTCAGTAAAGAAAGATCGAGGGTGAGGGCCTCTAAACTAGCTTTATCGATGTCCTCTACAATCGGGAAAAAGATCTCAGTTGAAACAATTCGACGTACTCTTCACCAATATGGGTTTCATGGCCGTACACCAATACGAAAGCCACTCATCAAATATGTGAATAGACAAAAGAGAGTGATTTTCGCCAAAGAACATCGTTTAAAGCCTATTTCTTTCTGGAACACTGTAATATTTTCTGATGAAAGTAAGTTTAATCTTTATGGAAGCGATAAAGATTAAACTAGATTAAAGATTATGATGATTTATCTCCATATATTACGATTTAAAATATGGAGAGAAGCTGGGAAAGCACTGGCACCTAAAAACGCCATTAAGACAGTCAAGTTCGGAGGTGGATCTGTACTCGTTTGGGGTTGTATGTCGGCTGGAGGAGTTGGAGAGCTTGCTTTTATTGATGGTATTATGGACAAACATGTATATTTGGGGATTTTAAACGATAACTTGAAAAAAAGTGCCAGTAAGTTGAGGCTTGGGTCAAGCTTCATATTCCAGCAGGACAACGATCCCAAGCATACAGCGAAGATTGTGCAGTTATACTTGCTGTACCATTGCAAGAAGCAATTACACACTCCAGCCCAGTCTCCAGACCTAAAAGTCATCGAAAATTTGTGGTCGCAATTACAGAAAGCTGTACATGAGCAAGAAATCACAAGCAAGGAAGCTCTCAAGAAGGTTCTGAGAGAAGAATGGGCTAAAATTTCTGTTGAAACCACTAAAACACCAGTAGGATCTATGTCCAGAAGATTACAAGCTGTAATTCAAGCAAAAGGTTATGCAACAAAATATTAATTTGTACGTTAAAAGGAAATTAATAAAGGTGTATACTTATTTTTGTGGTGTTGTGTTTCATCTCGTCTCATATCTTTTATTTTTTTTCGTAAAAAATAAATAAACATAACAATTTTATAAGTATAGTACGGTAAAACATAGACTAAAGTATATAAGGTAAAAAATTCGATCATCTTAAAGCAATATTTAATTTGTAATTGCAAAAAGTCTCTCAGTTTCTAAGGTGTATACTCAATTTTGTGGTCCACTGTATATATATATATATATATATATTCTAATTTACATTTATTATTTTGTTCCTATAAAGAATTTAACAATATATTTTTTTTCTAAATGTAATAAAATTTGAAATATACTGTATATTTATTCACATATGAATTAATATTTTATTATTTTTTGTTAAAAATTCATTTTGTTATATATACCTGTAAGCAGTAAAAGGTATGATATAACATTTCTTTTATATATCTGCATGAGAGTTCTGACTTTATCAAAATAATTGTATTTGTTGTATTGAGTCAATATTTTCATTATTTAATATAAATTATGTATGTTTTGTGTCATATTATATGTTTGGCTTGTCTATCTTGTATATGTTCATAATATAAATTTTCCTGTTATACAAATGTTTATTTCATATTTTGTTTATATTTTTTTTAAATATAGATTTATTACTGTTGGGACTGATATTCAGTTATATGAAGTTGAAGAACTTAAAGATGGAATTGTAAAACCTTCAGGTAAAATGTGGAATTCATGTTATATGTCTATAATTTTGACACAAACTGCTATCCTATAAAAATCAAATATGATGTTAAAATAAGACTCTTAACAACATAAAACTATATATATTAAAGTTTTATGCTTTATCAGCATAAAACTTTATATATATGTAAGCAGAATAAAACTCTTACTTAAAAAATACAGACATTAAACTTTAAAGAATCTTATATAATAAATATGCTTAAAAATTATTAAAAATTCAATACTTTCCTTTTTCTGATAAAAGTTTTGTTTATTCACCTTTTGTTGTCTTTCAGGAACAATTTATTGTGCATTTTGTATTAGATATTTAACAAATAGGTACTTACGTATTAACGCCACCGCAGCTACAGATTTGGCGGTTTTTAAGTGGTGCCAATCTACACTTAAAATTTTTGTGACAAATCATAAAATATATAAAACACTTTATTTAAAACCAAAACACTTTGTTTAAAAACAAAGTAGTCAATCGGATTGCAGTGGAAAATGGGCCGATATAGAGTTTAACATAGATTCAAAACAGTCTTTATTTTGGTGCATTGGCAGCTCTTTAGTGGCACATTAGCGCAGCTTCTGCTGTGGTGGCTTTAATACGCAAGTACCGACAAATGTTTAATATCATGTTTTGTATTTTCAATCCAAAATCTACTGATTTGTTATAAATTCTTGCACTTTTATAAAAAATATCATTCTTTTTGTCTTGCAATTAAAATTTACTGGATTTTAACAACTATTATTATTTTTAACTATTTCAAAACTAACAAAAAATATATATTTGGTATTTTTCTTTGTTATATTATGACATCAATTTATTTAATTTTTTTAATTGATATTGTAATCTGTATCATATATCATATTTGCATGCTAATATTGTGCTAGTTAAATTTTTCTCAATAAATATATTATAATTGGAATATTTATTGTTTTTAAGCCATATTTTTTAGTTCTTATTATAAAAATGTTAAGGATAGAGGATCATAATTATAATGGAAGGGCCTGATGGCCGAGTGGCTGGCGCTCTGTACCACAGGTTTCAGGTTCGAGTCCCGGCTCTGCCATGGATGTTTGTAGTGGTTCGGAATCCACTTTAACCAGAGGTCACTGTCTAATATGATCATAGAGTTTTGTGGGGGGTAGTGCAACTTGCATCCATAGCATATCTTCAAGCTATACATGTGGCTCCCTGGGAAGTGCTAAATGAGTAACAGCGGTGCAGCCCTTGCTTATGGCATAAAGCTGTCTCTGTATTGCCAGCTGCATTAGACAAAAAAAATACTTATTATTATTATAATGGAAGCTTCTAGTCTTTTATTATATCCCGTAATAATTTTATTAAAACTTCTAATTTATTTTAATAGTATATATATGTAAAAATTTTTAATATTGCATTAAATAGGACTTGTTTAATTTCAGCTATTGTGATATCGGATTCTTCTTGTGCAAATTTGATAGCATCCAGTTCAGATCATCAATATCTAAAAGTAAATTTGAATATTTTTATTAATATTAAATGAGATAATCTGTTAGATTATTACTTGTGTTAGAATTTTTTTTTATTAAAGATATTAATAGATGGTAATATTGTATTTATTTTTATAGTGTTTTTCGTGGTATCCAAAGCTGGATCATCCTCTTCTTTTGGCTGTTGGAATGGCCAATGGACGAGTTGTATTAGAAAGGTAAATAATCCATATATTCATTACAAAATATGCATTTGTTTTCATTTGAAATATATTATTATTATTTCCTGTTTTTGTACAAAGAATTAAGTATAATAATTTTTCAGCTTGGATCCTAATAGTTCAAGAGATGCTGAAATAGTTGGCAGAGAATTCAGTTAGTATCAACATTTTATAAATTTTTAAATGTATTTGTTTTAATATTTCTCATTTTACCCTCCTGTTATGTATATTATATTCAGTTATATACTTCTTCTGGTTATATTTTCTTGTTGTTAAAGGAGATTTTTTATTTCTTTTTGTATTTCTGTGAAATATTCTTCTTTCTAATTGATTAATGCAGTTAATTTCCTGAAATGCTTTTATACATAATTTGAATGTATATTTTTAATTTTTAATTTGATCAATATATTTTTCCATGTTTGAGATATTCCTGCTATGTTTGGCTACAGACTACATTGACAATAATTATCTAATTCATATGTCTTAAATGAGCTTTTACTAATACTTTCTGATCTTATAAATTTAAAATTTTATTAAAATCTTTCAGATCTGCTTCTAATAGAGTTAACTTAAATGTTTTTATTAATTTCTATTTAATGTATAAATATTTTCAAAAGCTGTAGTATTTAATACTTGATATCTTCTTACAAAATACTTTAATCAGCATCTTATATTCGTTGATTAGTGTTCTTCATAATTAACTGTTAATGCTACCTGTTGTGCAATGTGCATATTAACAATTTTGATAATAGAATATTAATGATCACATACATTGCATACCCTTAAAATACAATATGAATTTTTATCATTGCATGACAGCTATTAGTCAAGATCATTCACATGCTTTTATAAATTAAGTATAATTTTTTAGATTCATGGAATATACTTAAATTTATTTTATATTAATTATATGACTATATATATTATTTTTAAAGATAAAATGTATTTTTTTAAAATGTGCAATATAGTAGTTTTATCATATGAAATATATAATTCAGGTGAAACTATCTGTAATTTGTCCTAAGAAACAGCTTTGCAAAGGTGCTTCTGTAAAGGCAAAAATGAATGTTATTTCATTATTATAGAATATTCAATTATGTTTTTAACACTGTTTGTTAACTTGTACTTTCTTTCTAGTACCTAAGCAAAGCAGATCTTGTAATTGTGTATCTTGGAATCCAACTGAAGCTAATGTGGTAAGAAAGTATAGTATATTCAATTGGTTATTATGTGCATTATGTTATTATATGAGACATATTAAGAAAAAAAGGCCAAATTCATTATAATTTGGAGTAAAAATTATGTTTGTAGTAGCAAGCACTAATCTTTTGCATATGTGATGCATGTTCAATCAGCACAGGCTTAGTAGCATAGGCTTTTATGTAACACAGTAATAACCATGATACAAGATCCTCCAAATATGAGTTAAACCAATTTACTTTCTTCACGCAAAAAAGCATAATGCTTCAAAAGTTTGATCCATTTGCAGATCTATAACGAGTCAATGATGCAATTCCCTGTACTACCCAGACAATTCAAAGTTTCAGATGAAAACTGTTTAATAAAACCCTTCTTGCAGCCCCTATCTTCCACCTTTTTTCTTTCCTTAAAACCTTTTTACATCTTTGTATATTGCCATCTATGAAATGTAAAAAACATCAGTGCTAAGCTTCTTTTACTCCCAGTCTGCAGATTTCTATGTACAGTCTAAGAAAGCTTGTCCCTCAATAACAAAAGGGTTTACAGGGTGGGGAGTACAACCAAAAATGATCAAGATACATATATTTGGAACCATTAATGTCATGTTGCTTCATTTTTTTTAATAAGCTACCCCTCCTAGTTGAAATGTAGCTTGTGTTGGTTCATTTTATTGTAAAATATTTTATGCAAATTTAAAACTATGAAATAAAAATTTATTTTCTTTTGATAGTTACAATTTGTTTATATTTCTTGTGATGACATATTTAAATCTTAGTTTTCTTTCTATTTGTTTCTAATAATTTGATCAGTTGATAATGAATTTCTGTATTTTTAATGATTTGATTTATTGAAATTTCCTAATAGTGAATTATTATATCCATTGATTGAGTAAAAATCCTTTTTTAAGTCTTCCCTTTTGTATTTTATTAGTTAATCTCGGGATTGGATAAACACAGAGGAGATAATTGTATACAGGTTTGGGATATTACCAGATCATCTTATATTCCCAGTGCCATTGACGCTGTGACTAGTTTTGATAGACGCTCAATGTTTACTTTAGATTCAACTACTGTACATAAGTCTATCTTAGAATTTGGTAATAAATTGTTTTGTATTTAAATAAGTTTTCTAAATTTTTAAAATTGTTTTTTGCAAGATTTTTTTTTATAACTATACTTAATTTCTAAGGTCCATCTGAATCTGCACAATCTATTCATTGGTTTCGCAATAATCCTAAATTGTTTGTATGTGGTATGAGTTTGAAACATCTCAAGTTGTATGATACAAGAGGTAAGTATATTTCTATCTGTTTAATTTAATATAGGCTACAACAAATAATAAAGTTTGTTTAAATTGGACAGTATTCTGTACATAGAAATTGTTTCTAGTAAAATAAATTGTAAGCATGTGATATTGGTTGAATTTTGTAAGTCTGTGCATTAACTTATATGAGTTAATATAACTAAAATTAAACATTTTAATTTGCGAACTTCATTTAATTAAAAAGTCAAACACGTTTTCCAATTTTTTAAATGTGTAAATCAAGATTTATAGTTCAATTATATTAAATGTTGTCAAATTATTTTAAAAAATCCATTTTTTTTTCCTTAAATGTACTGTGTAGGATATGTTGTTTTCTGCAAGAACTTCAAGCTAGTAAAATTTGCATTCTTTGAGATTCTATTTGTAGGATTAGAGTTGCTGTAGAATCTCAGTAATCTTTTCTAATAAACTGATTAATTAGATTCATATTTTCTCCCACTCTTCCACTGCATGTTTTTAAAACTTTTTCACCAGCTGCAAGAATGTTTTTCGTATACTTTTTTTTTTCCTGCCTTCCCTACTCAAAACTTTACCAATTAGTGTATATAATCTAGAATTCATGGAAGTAAAATAATATAATTGCAAGAATAAAAATGAATGAGCGTTGAAAACATGTCTGTTTTTTTAAATGTTGTGACAGAGAAAATTTAGGAAATGGGCGTTCAACAATTAAAAAGGAGATCATTTTATTTGCAGAAATCAGGGCACATTAAATGTTATTCTTTGCTACATGAAATAGAAATTAAATACTTTACCATAAGACTTTACTTTCTTGAAAGTTTTTAAAAATTGAATGTATATGAAAATAAACACATTTCATGTAGGCATAATGCTAATTACAAAAAATTAATTTACAATTCTATGTACTGTGTATTAAATTTTTCAATTTATTTTATAATGGAAAAATCTGTTTGAATTGATGGGGGTCCTTATTAATTTGGATTATTCTGCATAGATATTCCATTCCAATTTTGCGTAGGTATTTTTGAGTATTTGCTAAAATTTATGGAGCTGATTATTTCTAATGACTGTAATAAAAATGACTAACTGAAAAAATTAGAAAAAAATTTAATGAATTATTCTTATTCATTGCATATAGAAAGGTGAATTATGGGTATAGAAATATGTTTCTACATATATATTTTTTTCCTTATAATCTTTTTTTCCTTCCAATTTTTCTTTTTCAGATGGAACTAAGCATCAAGAAAGTACTACTTCCAAAGCTGTTTATAATTTGTGTGTGGATCCAGACGTGGAACATAGATTAGCTTCGTCCATAGATGTAAATTAAAAATTAGTTATTAACAATTTAATTATTTTAAAATTCTTGAATTCTTATTTTTCTGTGTTCAATAATACTAATTCATTGAGTAACTACCTGACATATTAACCTTTGCACTTGAAGTGTTTTTTCATTCGTATTACCAACAACTTGAAGCGATTTTAGTGAAAATATCATATTCACATGTAAATGATATATGCATTAAATGATTTGGTATACGCATTATTTATATTGTTATTTGCATTGTCTCCGAAGCAGAGCCCTCGAGCTTGAAGACAAATTTTAAATGGCTCCGCTCCGGAGCCTTCGAGTGCAAAGGGTTAAATTAGTAGTGATAGCATAAGAATGAAAATAATTTTTTTTTTAAATGTCTATCATAATCTATGGATTATATGTTTAAAACCCTATGTGCTGATGAAGATTATAAACCATTATGTGACATCTTTTTTCAAATGTATCTATAAAAAAATTATAATAATGTGTAATCTGGCATTGAAGGGCTTCAGAAATTAAAACTTATTGACCCTTTTATATCAAACAAATAAGTTGGTGAACATCATTAATAATAAAGTGCTAGTAAACCGTCTTATGGAATTCAGAATTCTATTATAAAAAATATATTAAAATCTGTTTTAATGGTGAGTTCAAAACATAATAATCTGAAATAAAAATAGTGCATACAAGGCATAATAAAACCAGAAGCAAAATATGAAAATGGTGTCAGATGCAAAAAAGCTGTGATGTTGTTTTCCATTTGTAATACTTTAACAAACAATTGTCAGAGGCAATAAAAATTAGTTTTTATTTAATTAAAAAATTACTACTTTTTTTGTAATTTTTGACTACTTGTCAGATAAAATAGTAGAGTTCCATTTATTTTCTTTGAATTTAAGTTTTATAGTTTTTAAAGGTATTATAGTAAAATAAATACCTTGTTATAATGATATAATGCATTATTATAAATGCTTAAATTGCAGTTTTAGTTAATTTTAAAAAAAAAGAAAATTATAATTTTTTTTTATTATTATTTGAACAAATTTTAAAAGAACAGAAAAAATATTAAAAGGTGTTCACTTACCAGTTTAACTTAAAAATATTTATAAAAATAAATTAAAATTATTTTAAGCAACATGCTAATGAAAGCAAATGACTACTGGAGAATTTTTAAATATGCAATTTTACATTGGGAAAAGTATAGTTTTCATTTAACTACAAAATCTTCTTAATTTTTTCTTTAAAACTTTCTTAATAAAAAAATTGCAATTCAGCGAAGAAAAATTATGTTTCTAAGTGTTAATAGTTTTTAAATTTGTAAGTGCATAAATTTTTTCTCCCAACGTCAAGCCTATGAAATTCATCACATGCTGTTCTTTGTTTAGAATCAATTTTGTCATTGAATAGTTTGCTTTTATTAACTGGTAATGCAAATTTAACAATAAAAAGTGTGAAATTCATCTTGCTCTCAACATTACACTGGGACAAGCTATACACCTCTGTGGCTATCAAATTTTGAATATCCAGAAGTGAGGGAGTGAATTAATGTCAAAAGGAGGAGTTGAAAGCTCAGACAATACAGCAGTGTAACAAATAACCTTAGCCATGAAAAATTTGGCAACTATAAAAAGTCGCCAAATTAATTTTGATCCAATTTAAAAATTAAAAAAAAAAACATTTTGGTTCATCTAGGCTTTGTATTTGAAATATCCATGCCAAGTTTGGTAAAATTTCATTGTAAATTGAGGCCTATACATTGGCAGATGCACACAAACTTTGAGAAATATATATGTATTTTAAAACAATAAAAACTTACAAATATCCTACCAGCTGATAAAATAATATGTTTTAATTTGTAAAGAGTCATAAAACTAAAATTGACATAATGCTGCTACTAATTTAAAATTTTCCTTTCATTTGTCTTTTAGGTGCAGTTTTTAAGTTATGTATTGTTTTAACTTTCATCCTTTATTCAATTTTAATAGCAAAATAATTAGATTTAATTAGTGTTGAAGCGTTAGTTATTATTACGCTAATATATATTTTATGGATATTTTCTATATATTGCCACTGTCAATTTTTTTTTAACTTAACTAAAACTTTTTTTTGATTTTTATTAATATTCAATCTATTTTATTCTGAATTCGTAAAATTATCAATGCAAAATTTTTTTTTTCAATATAATATGTGCTTTATTACATATTTTAACACATATCATCATAATACTTTTTCTACATATGTATGCAGTTATTTTTTTCAATGTGTTTTGTTTTTTTGCAGAATACTTTTCTTTTGTGGGATGTTCGAAATTTTGAAAAACCTGTATCCTCTATAAATTATTTAATTTTGTTATCAAATATAAAATTATTTGTGTACTGAATAATTTTATTTCTAAAACTTTTTTTTATGAATTTTTGCCTTTTCATTAGAAAAGTTAATTTAGATTGTATTTTATTATAAAATAGAAAAAGATGGATAATTTTTTGAGACAATGCCTTTTTTTTTTTTTTTCCTCATCTTTAAATAGTTTAATATTTCGTTAAATATATATGTTTATATGTAATTAAATTTAATCTTCATGTAAAATTTATAAGTGATGCATAAAAATATTCATTTAAATAGCGTATGTCAGAAATTTAAATTTATATCAAAAAAATAATATATAAAAATATTAGTGGAACAAAATGATGAGCACACATTACTTTGTATTAAATATAATATTGTACAGTGTAAATAATTTTTTTTTTCCTTAATTAGTTCTTCAGGTTGCTACTTTTAATAAACCAAAACCTATTACAAAATTATGTTGGTCTCCAACTCGGTATGTAATGTTTGTTTGAATTATTTAATACATATCTCTTAAAATTTGTTGTAGTAAGGATTTAAAATGTATAATTTGTGTACTTCATAAAATTTTCTTCTACTTTAAATTCATTAAAATTCATAACATATAAGTCTAATTAAATGTGTTTAAATACTTAAATGAAGTATTTAAACACATTTAATTAATTGCCTTTATATATCTATTGAATCTATACATATTATCCATATATTAGTCTTCATAATTTATGTATATACATGAAAGTTATTACCAGGTATTATACAGCTATCAGTAATTTTTATATATTTAATTTTGGTAAGATTTATTTTAAAAAAAACACACACAAATCCAATACAATAACTTGTAAAAGATACTTAATAAATTATGCAATTTCATTCACCCTTATTAATTAATTTTTCAGTATATTAGAGCTTTCATGTTATCATATAGGAAATATTTGAACATTCCATGTACTGTTGAGGAATTCTGGTCAAATGGAATTACTTTTGTTGCACAATTCACCATAGCAATAATTTTTAAATAGTGAATTTTTCTCATATGTAATATTACTATTATCATAAAATATTACTATGCATAAAAAACTAATAAAAGATAATGTTCTTTATGAAATCTACCAAATTTATATTTGAAAAAAAAAATGTTGCATTTCATTATAATTTACTGTAAAAAAAGTTAATTTTTTTTTTCCCCTTGTGAAATTTAGTTCTGCTCAGAATTAACTAGACAGAATTCTCAGTTTCGTGATTTTAAATTATAAAACATACTTACTTTACAAATGTAAATAAACATTTATATTATAAATTGTGATCTTTAAGGTCTGGAATTTTAGCTGTCTTGTGTAAAGATTCTTTTACCATTGATGTATATGACATACAATCTCCAGCTGGTAATGATGAAGTTGAACCAGCAGTCGTAGAAAGAAATTTAGAACGTAAGTTATTTCTTTAATTTAATAATGTAAGAATTTTACTACATTTTTTATAACTATAAATTTCTTATATTTTGCCATTATTCTCTTGGGGCATCTTTGTTTCATCTTAGTAAAATGTCTAAATTATAAAAACTAAAATTATTAAAATTTGTTTAAATTGTGAAAATTGTTTTGCTCAATATTATTTATTTATATTTGTGAATGTCTTATTTTATGGGCTCTTTACTTTGCATTGAATATTTATTTCCATTGTTTTCCTTTTTAGCTTTTAGTTCTCAATCGATAATGTCTTTTGCATGGCATCCTTCCAATGAAAATAGAATGCTTACCATATCACAGAATAATCAACTATTAGACTACACCATTTTTGATCGTATTACTTTGGTATGTATGATTTAAATTCCTGGATTTGTATTTTATTTATAATTTTAAATTTTTATATTGTACATTGTTATTATTTCCATTAATTAGTTTAATGTCAACTGGAAGTGTTTATTAAAACATCTTATTTTCCATGGAATGTTGGTGTTCCATAGAATATTATTTAGAAAATATTGCTTTAAAGGATGGAGATTAGATTGGTAGGCATAAAAAAAATTAGCTTTTCTATCTCATGGCAGCTTCTTACCTTTTTTGTCATTGATTTAACATTTCTCTATGTAAGATTCTTCTTTTTCCATACTTTGCTAACAGCTAGTCAAAATACTTTTTAATGGTTTGTTTTGACAACTACTCTCTGACTGCTGGACACCTAACAAATTTTGCAGACATAAAGCTCACATCTTGCCAATCACCTTTCAAGCTAGATATCAATTCTTTGAATTCCTTCCAATGTTAATAAAATGGTAAAACAAATCAGGACTATTTATTTGCTTGATGATTTCATTTGGCTTTTTGACCACATTTTGTAGCAACTTTTAAGCTTGCTCATGTATATTGAATGTAGTACATTATATGAATGTTCAATTAAATTTTTTATATTAAATATATTTATGATAGATATTTATTACCAGAAACTTCGCAATTTAATATAAATATCAATTTTTATATTTCTATTCGTAATATTGCATTAGAAATTATATTAATTTTTTTTTTAATTTATTTATTATCTTGTGACTTCAATATTATGAGTTTTTTATTAATAATAATTTTAATTCTTTTTTATGAAAGATTAAGCAAATAGATATTTTAGATTTGGTAAATTGAATCTCTATACATTATTTCGTAAAGCCATTTAATTCTTAAATGTGTTATTTTTAGAATTGGTCTCCAACCTCCGAAATTGTGTGGACTTATGGTAGGAAGATTCTACAATGTGTTGATAGTAGAGATGAATTTTATTCATGTTTGAATGATATTTCTGTAAAAATGAGGAAAAGAGCTTGTCAAGGATATGGATTGAAAGTAATTTTAAATTTATTTTTTATTACATCAAAACTCTTTTTTTTTCTGTTTAACAAATGACTTTTATGTCACTGTAGTTTTAAAAAAAGATATTAGTTGTTAAAATAATTAACATTTGAAATACTAAGAAAAAGGAAATTTAAAACTTATAAATTTTACTTTTACATCTACCTGTTGCATTTATTACTAAATTTCACAGAGTTAGTAATGTCCAACAATGATTTATTATTTTACCTGTGTAATGTATATGCTGATTGAATAATTTGTATGTTATGCTTATGCCTAATGGCTACTTGTAATATAATCCTGCATTTATGATGGGAGATTAATTAGGTTATCAAGAAAAGGAAGAATTAATGCTTGGTAGTCATATAAAAAATCAGTTCGTGCATCAACCTGTAAAAAGGTAGTCTTTGATTGGTTATATGTTTAGTAAAATTACTGACTTTATGACTCTTACTAAATTAAATTACCATTAATTAATTATTAACAGTGCTTGCAATTTCTAAGAAACATTAATAGAATAGAATAACTAACACTGGCAATAGCTCTTCTGGGGCAATCTCTACAATGCACTTTCAAGGGAGTTTAAAAATTCTACCTAAACTTGCATAAAAAATGGGTTTGCTTCCATTAAAACTAAGCTTTCATTTTTTAATATTATTATTATATATGTAAAATTTTTCGGTTATAAATTTGCATAAAAATAATTGTGTGCTTCAATGACAAAATTGTATAAACAGTAACTTCCATTTAAATTTTTTAAATAATCAATATTTTTAATATCTAATGAAATGTATCTCATAATATTAAATTTTATTTGGCAGATGCCAAAAATATGGATGAATGCTGAATTAGCTGATGATCCGAGCTTAAATGGTGTTTGGATGTGGTTAGATCATATCCTTTTAAAATAGTACTTGTATTAAAAAAATTTTATAAAATTATTTTAAGCAAATATTTGTTTGTACTATTAACAAGTGAAATAAAAGGAGAGTTAATACTTTTTAATTTTCTTTTGGCATATGCAATGATTTAAGTGTTTGAAGTTGTCAGGATATGTCTTTTCAAATGTTCTTAAACAATTTACTAAATGCCATTTATTAAAAAAAAAAGCTGAGAAAAATGTTAGACTTAGAGATTTTGTTAATGAATGGCTTAGAAATATGAGTAAGATTCAATAAGAGAATCGAGGATTAATAAATATGGGTTGTATTGACCATACATAATATTCAATTGTTGGTGCTATTTTAAATGCATCAATTAATAATTCTTTTTAAAATATCCATTCTGAAGTCTAAATTTTTTTATGTTAAATGAATTTCTTATCTTTTGTTTGTAGTTTTAATAATAATTTGTATGAAAAAGTCATCCTTAATAATATTACTAGTCAAAAGTGCAGAAGTAGACACCAAAAGGCGTCATCATCATCATCGTCACCACCCAAAATATGAAGGTGTTCATTCTGTCATTTGTGGTGAAAATGGAACTTCTACTTTGAGTCAAAGTGAACCTTTATCAGTAACATGGATTGGTATCAATTCCACAGAATGCAAAATTTTAAAATTTTCTAGTGAAGAGAGGTATTTATTTTTTTTACCTTTAAATATGTTTTTATGAAAAAAAATATATATATGTATATGCAAATAAAAAATTTATTCAATGTGAAATTACTTTAAGTCATGTATAAATTGTATTGATTACATACAGAAAAAAAATTCATTCCAATAATGAAAAAGAATTGTTAAAAATTTTAAAGGCAGAGAAATAAAATTAAATGGGAATTTTAGCAAGCATGTAAAAGTGTATTGATTAATAGAAAACGACATTCAAGAAACTCCAAGCATATGAAGGGAAGGATGAAAATGGTCATAACATCTATGACTTCTACATAATTTCTTGCCTATAATTTGTAGAGTCATACATCTGCCAGAAATTTAGCAAATATAAGTTGTAAAATTTAAAACAGTGGAAACTATAAAAGATATATGCATTAAAGAGCTATGGGGAAAACAAAAAACAATACTTTTCTGTCAATGTGTAATCTTAAAATTTGCTAGAAAGATAAAAAAATTAATCAGCGACATAATTGTTAATTTAATCTTTCGTAAAGCATTTTGAATTTTCTGTATCATGTTTTGTCCAACCTTCTTCCATCAACCACAACTATTTTGTTTCTTTAAGTTAAAAAAAATTGTTTCTATTCTACAAAGTTGTGTCAATTTTATGATATAAGCCGCATATTATACGCAGCAAATTACAATATTTTTATCAAATGCATTTTTTATATTCATATTAGTACAAATGTGACTTCTGGCTCACTGTATTAATTAGAATTTGATTTTTGTGGCCATACATTCAAGGAATTTTTTATAGAATATCAATAACATTTGTATTGTGTTATTTAACATGTTGTCTAGAATTTCATTTATATATTAGTTTATAATTTTAAAAAAGCATAATTTTTTCCATACTTTTTATTATGTAGAGACCGAGCTTTACAACTATGTGGTTGGGGTGCCGATTTTGACTCCAATTCCTTTTCAAAATTTCTGGATAGGTAATTTATACTCCTACAAAATATAATATAAACATTATATATATTCATTTAAATTATTATTTTTGTAATCTATTATCAAATTTAATATTTATCTGATTTCATTACCATATTATTGATTTTTTTTTTTGATTTTTTTTTATCTAGTAAATAAATAAAAATAATCCTTGATTTTAATCTTTTCAAATCACTAAATTCATTTACTCATAACTTTTATTACATTTTTTTATTTTTAGTGCTTTCTAAATTTTTCTCCTTTATACCTTTCTTATTAGGTTATTTAAATTTTATATATATATTTATTTAAATATTTTTTATATTTGTGTTTTAACTTTATCTATATTGTATATATTCATCTTTTAGGTTAGAAATCGATGGCCAATTTTCTAGAGCAGCTACAATTGCTGTTTTCAATTTAGAAATAAGGAAAGCAATAAAAATACTTAGTAAAGGTGCCTTAACAAGGAGCTATAAAGGTAAAATTATATTTTAAATATATTTAGGAATGAAAGTATATCCCTATAAATATTTTACTGATTACAATTTTTAAATTAAATTAATTAGTTATTCCTAATATATGATTTAAATAGCACAAAAAAAATTATTTGCATTACATACTTCTAAAAACTCAGTTTCTATAAAAGTATATACTTTGTTTATATTGTTAAAAAATTGAAAAGTTTATGGCAATAAGGTTCACAAAAAGACATGCAAATAATTTCATGATTTCTTAGAATAGAAGTCTGCTTTGCATGAAAGGGTTTAAACTGTTTTTATGAATCATTATTGCAGTTCTGTTTTTTTGTGGCTATGATTTTTCTATCATTATGATACAAAAATAACATTATTTCTCATCTTTGCATGTTAGTAGTCTGTCAAGGTTTAAAATTTATAAAACAAGTTTCAGATATGGTATTGATAGAATCACTTAAAATGACAGTTTGGTAAGCACTTCAGTATGACTTTATAACAGTCAAATGGCCTCTGTGGTATTTTTGTTTTTCGTAAGCCAAATGTGGTCGAGTTCTTAAAAAGTCTTATAAAGATATTAATTTCCTCTTTCACACATGAAAATGCTAAGACATTAAAACATTTTATATATAAGGGCTTTATGAATAGTAAATTATGTAAAAAGATATTCTAATAATGTCTAATAAAAACTTAATAATAAGTGCTGAGTAATGACTTCTCATAGAAGAAAAATCTAATGGATTTGGTCTCCGTATACACTTAACTAATCATATAAAAATGTTAGACTAATGTGCTATTTGTGTACATACTTTGTCATTTACAGGATATTGCTGGGATTGTAGTCCAACCACCCATTGAGTGGAAAATTTACTTGCAGCCAAATTGAATGGATTAAGAAAAAAAAGTGGTATTATGGAGGTTGAAATGTCAATTATGAAGGATTTCATTTGTAATCAAAAGAATTTTAATTTTCAATGATATCAAAAGATGGATGAACTAGATGAAAAAATTTCACATGAGCTTTTGTGCTCTTTTCTTTCAAAACAGCTTTGATATGCTTCTGTTTGACTAGTGCCCCTCACAAGTAATCAAATCTTCCATTTCCATCAATAAACTGAATATTTACCATTCTATGTTATCCATGATTGAACTATATGTCCTAATTTTTGCCATGCACAGTACAGTGTGTGTACTGTGTTCCCATTGAAGAAGCTTGCAGAAAACCATTTCTTTCCTTTCACTTTCATGTTGCATGTCATTTATGATGTATGTTTTTAATGCTGAATGTGTCATATCAATAGACATCAGTTGTTTTAGCATTATAAAGACTTAAAATAATAAGTTAGAATGGTGAATCTCTATAACATTTGCATGATTGTATAAAGTAAAATGTATTCCTTTTGAAAATAAATAATAAAATGAATTATTAACGTTAATAGAAATTGTGTCATTTGAAGTTGGGATTTGTTAGAAATATTTATTTTCAACTTTCATATTAAGGATCTGCCGATTTGAATGCCGTAGCTATGGGGCTGTCTGGATACACGCAAGAGAGAACTGCCTTATGGAGGGAAGTGAGCAACACCTTGAAATCAAATCTTAGGGATCCATACCTTTGTGCCATGTTTACTTTTTTGACTGCTGAAGATGATAATTATGAAGAAATCCTGGTTAGTTTTTATAATTAGCTGCTTATTTACATGCTGTTTAAACTTTTTTTCCTCAATTTTATGCTTACCTGATAGTGGCAATTTAGTCAGATTTTTTATTTGTAAAATCATTAAGACTAAGCCAATCTGCATACATGAAACAAAATGAATTGGAAAATAAATACCCAAAAATATAAATTCGAGTTAATTTGGGACATATTTAGAAGATGAAAATCCAAATCTTCCTCAATGGCTATTTAAAATATTTTTAAACAGCAATAAAACAATTACATAATTGCATGAATTTTTGATAAAACAATTGTGCTATTGTCTTTATTTATCATCAGTGGGAAAATAAGTATATGTTAGTAAAAAAAGTATTAATAATTGTTGGGGCTTTTTATTATTGATATTGTTGAAAAATTCTTAGATATATTTAAGTGGATATTAACTACTTTTTAGAACATTTATATTTGATGCTACTTAAACATAAATTTCTGTAGAATTATAAAAATTAATCGTCGTTGTTTAAACCTGGGGTTTTGTTTTTTAATTCGTAGGTAAATTTTCATTGAGTAACATCGAAATAAGATTTGTTTTATTTTCAGAATGAACAACGAATTGCAGTTCAAGATCGTATGGCATTTGCATGCTTATATTTAAATGACAGAAAGGTAAATGAAATCTATTTTCTTTAATAATCTATAAGTCTATTAGAAAAATAAGAACATATCTAGTTAATTAATCAAGTTTTGAAATTCAAAAATGTTATGAAAAGGTTATTCATTGATAAATGTCACAAACCCATTTAATGAATACTTTTATATAAAATATAATTGTACATTTTAACTGAGTTTTTTATCTAAATTTTATTTACAAAAGTACTGTAAGGTGGTGTTAAGAAAGACAACAAAAAAAGGATGCTGTAAAATGTAAATTTTTTAGAACAGTATTTTTTAGGCTTGTATTTTTTCCAATAAAAAAAGTTCAATAATAATCATTTTATATATATTTTTTTTTAAATCTCACCAAGAAACATTAATTTACCTTTTAGTATCTTTTGAATTTGTTACTTCAGTTTCATCAATTGGATAATTCATTTCTAAGATTGAAATCCTTCATGATAATTTTTCTAAGGTATAACATTGAATTTAATATGTACATATATAATTTGTTATTCCTTTTGTTTTCTTAAAATATTTACCATTTTTCATTAAAGCTTGCAGATTTCTTAGAAAGTTTAAGAAAACGAATGACTGAAACAGGAAATTTAGATGGCATTTTACTGACAGGTATGCATTATTTCACAAATTGCAATAATTATATCATGAATTTAAATGCAATGGTTTAATTTTTTTCTCAAACCACTTTTACTTATGAAAGACTGGTCATTTTTAGAAATTTCACTATAAATATATTTATTCTTTATTGTAGTAAATAATTATAGGACTTTTAAAAATATAAGTAGGCTGCAATTTTCTGTTGGCCAGTTAATATATTCCATATTTAAATAGAATTTGTAACTATTACCATGCATTTTTTTTTCCATTAACTTTCCTTCTTCTTGCATTCTATAATGTGCAAAGATTTTTAATGTTTTCTGAATTTCTGATTTATTAATCTAACGATCAGTTTATTGTAATTTTACCTCAACTTTTTATTTTGTTAAATTCTTGACTCATCATTAATTTCTTCTTACTCCAAAATCTATATACACTCACGGCCAAAAGTTAAGCATGCAGAGGAAAATGTTAATTTCTGAAAGCCGCTCTAAATTGGAGAGGTTGTAATTCACTGCTGAGTTAGATGGAAGTATTCAAATATGTTAATGAACAGCCAATCACAGGTTTGTGTCATGAAATATGCAAAAAAAAGGCAATCATATTAAAAAGCCAGCATTGTGAAGGTTTATAGGAGTTGCATCTAAGTGATAATAGAAAGCGTTTAGATCTTTCATACATTTTGATTTCAAGACAGACATGTTTCCATGCCTTCCAGAAGATGAATGGAAGATTCTGTGCTGTCAGATGCGTTGGAAACAGGAAAATTAATCGCAAATATTGCTCTTTTCTTCGGCATTCATTGTTCTGTGATTTCACGATTATAGAAATAATTCCTAACCAACCAAGCAATTGTCTGAAGACTTGTGGCTAACGGTTATGATCTACACCTGAGGGCCTATATAACCGCATGGAAAACATGGTCATAGGCTGTAAACTTTGTATGCAGAGGTGGGGTGCTCGCATACCTTAGTAATTTTGGTTTTGTTTGTTTTGCTCTAAACATCTTTTTCTTAACGGCTTCATCTTATAATTTATGAAAATTCGTTATTGTTTTCATCTTTGTTTTTATGTATAAGCATATTTGCTATTTTCCTGTTGCATTTCGTGTCAATGAAAACAATGCTTGTCAAGTTTTCCGCATTTTACCACTATGTGTAGTGGTAGCAAGTGTATAAACTATTTTTTTTTTTTTTATGGTCAATATAGCCTTCAATTTTATTTTGTAACGAGAGATAAAGGATAATTTATTCAAGTGTATTCTGTAAGTTCTATAACTTTTAGATCATATTAATAATTGACTAAAACTTTCATTTCTATTGAAATTATAAGGATCACAATTTATATATTTTTTTTTATTTTGTTTTGAATAATATAATTTTTTTTATATCATCATAATTCTTGTGTTCTTGGTTGAAGTTTTCATTTACTTCGCCTGGTTTTATTTTCATGGAATATGTCCAATAGATAGTTTTTTTAATTATGGTTCTTATACGCATATAGTATCATTCCATTTTCATATTATTATGGTATCAAAATGTTACAGTTTATAATATATTATTCAGAAACATAATTTTATTCATACATAAATTTAAAATAATAGGGAAATGAGCTCACCTGCAAATTTAAATCTGAAAATTATGATCATTTCGTAAATTGATGTAAGTAGTACTAAATTTATCATAGCTAATATGCTTTTCAGAATTTGCATCTTGATATTATTGAAATAAAACTGCTTTAAAGTGTTGATATATAAGTGCATATTTCTTATAATCAATATATCCTTCCTCATAGTTAAATATTGAAGTTAGACTGGCTATGTGAATGTTTGTTTGTGTGTATGTGTATGTTTTCAAATATATGGGATTATTTCCCTTAAAAAATTAATTAAAAAAAAGGAATATGTTTTTTTAATTTTCAACTATATTACTGATGAAGATCTGGAAAACAAAGGGGAAATAGTGTGAAGTAAAAGTTTTCATTATCAAACCCCTATACAGCCTCGCCTTACTTATGAATCCTTCTAATTATAAATATTTTGAATTCCACATTTTGATAAGCATTTAATCAGATTGATTGATTTTTTTGTTGTTGTTTGTTTCCACATTGATGGTAATAGAGCTGATAGAATCATAAAATTTTAAACAGTTTTTAATAAAAATTAAATTGGTGATAACAGTAAAAATAGTATTAAGAAGAAGAAATAAATCAATCTTTAAATATGAAGAGCATTAATCTCTGTTAATGAAGACATGCCACATTCTTTAGGATTACTTATGTTTTATGTGGGAAGTTAAAATTTTTGAAATATTACAGGTTTAACAAATGATGGTTTGTCTTTAATTCAGAGGTATGTGGATACCACTGGAGATGTCCAAACAGCCAGCTTTATTGTTTTGCATACTCTTCCTAGCCAAGTATGCAAAGATCCTCGAGCTAATGCATGGGTTTCAAGTTACAGAGACCTGTTGGATACTTGGATGCAATGGAAACAACGGTGAGGTTAAACATTGAATGCATACCATTAAAATCTGGCAATTTTGTTGATAAATGAAAAACAATTTTATAATTTCATCAACAAATCAAAAATTTATCAATAAAATAATTTAAAAATTATTTATTAAAAAGCATTTTGTTGGTTTATTATTATAAAACGAGTTTTAATTGATGAAAAAAATATATATAAGATAATACTCCAAAATTATACCATAGGTGGGTGCAACAAAAATCATGCTAGTCAGTGTACAACTTTAGATATAAATACATAAAATTTTTGTTTAATTTAGATCAAGGACATAAGAAACAGTTTAGAAAGAATATATTTAATAAATATATTCTATAATTTTCTATAAATTTCATTTATAGAATAATTTTAGTCTATAATTTTCAGATGCAAATTCATATCAACATATTGTCATTTTAAATAATTAAAGTAATAAAACATTTTAATTTAAGTGTCCATAAAATGAAAGAGAAGCTAATGCATTATATGTTACTCAATTGGTACTTAATAAAATACTCAATCGATGGCCTGCATTCAGTCGCTTTTAAATAAAAAATGTTGATGCCAAAAACTCTAATAAACCGAGATATTTCTAGACAATTCCCTAGAAAGGAAAAGAACAAAAGGCAGGTAGTACACATGTATAATCACATGATATAGTTGGTGGTGGACAACGGTACTGGTGGAGAAAATTAATAATCTGTTATCCTTAAATTAATATCTACTTTTTTTGTTTATTTTCCGTCATTTATATTATTTTCTTGTACCCCCAACTGGGCCCTCTGCATACCCCAGATCTGGAACCACTGATTCAGAATATTGGTAAGAATTTGGCTTTAGCTGTTTTGGAAGAAAGAATGTTGTCATTCCTTAATTTAGTCATCATGATTTGAAATCTTTTTGTAAACTGACTGGGTTTCACACAATGTTTCATTTTATCCTTAAAGTCCTCCAGAAATCATTATTCCTTTATAGTTGATTATGTTGGTATTTCAAAATCGATGCCATTTAAGTATATATCATATTCTACAAATTTCTATTCTTCTATAAATCATATTCTAGAATTTTCATTTACTCAGCAGAGAAAAAAAAAATTTTTAATAATCTTTCATAGTTTTAGCATCACAATTTAAAATCAAAATATTTCCCATGCTTACAGTTCCATTTTAATAATACAATGAAAATCTTAGTAACATAAATTTTACCTTTGTGTAAAAGGTTTCCACTACATTGCAGTTTCCTCTGTATGCTAAATAATATTTATGATAAAAGTATGTATACTGATTACTATAATTTTCAAATTGTTTAATTCTGCTTAAATGCTTAGCTTTGCTGCTGATATTCTACCAATGCATATTGATTTTTTCTAAATATTTGCTGCATAATTTTATTTCAGAGCCTTGTTTGATGTCAATTGGTTTAGTAAAAATACACATGCCAATAAGCCTACCCAGCAGGTTTTTGTATGCTGCAACTTTTGTCGAAAGTCTGTTTCAAATTATTTTCAATTCCGTCCGTCTGATGGAACAAGAGCAGTCCAAACTCCTATCACTGCCAATAGAAAGGTGCGTTTCATTTTTTTTAATTATTGAAATACGCTAACATGAATTCAAATACATTTTCCTTTAATAAAGCAGGCCTATTATTTTACAAAAATTTTATTTTATAAAAGATTGTTTGTTATGTTGTGCTAATGAATTAATTTTTTCAGTTAAGGAACTTTTGAATAATTATTTCTTTCAAAAAGATAATGTTCATGTTAGCACAATCGATTCATGACAAGCTGAATTGTGCTAAAAATCTGTTTCTGTAATGGAAAAATTTTGTGTTAGCTGCTAATTAATTTTGTTTATCATTTGATAAGTTAATTCCTTTCTAGCCATTTCCAACAATACCACTCAAGTGAAGATTTAATGATAATTACAAGATATTAAGAGTGTCATCTTCTTCCTCTCCGACTGTACAAGAAAAATATAATTATTTTATGAATATTGTCAACAAATTTTCCATTTCTGCTTATATTTGAAGCTTTTTTAATAATAATGTATGGAATATTGCAGAACTTTATTACGAAGAGTTATACAGTAATTATTTGTTTTTCCCCAATTTTTTTCCATTGTCTTACTTTGTCCAGATTCTTACTCTTTGACTTTCCTGTGTAAATCGTCCTCCATTCACTCCAAATGGCTCAGGTACTGGATTCTTCTTGATTTAATTGTATTTATGATATTCTTTTACAGTGGCATTTTTTTTTGTGATTTGTTTTTTGATTTTCTGAACTTCATCTTGGACAGAGTCCATGATTCTGATCCATAAATTATGTTGGATTAATGAGTCTTATATATTTCAAATTTAATTTTTTCTTGTGGTAGTTACAGATCTGGATATTTTATGTAGTGAGACATAGTTTCTATTACCTGCAGCAGTCTTAATTTCTGAAGTTATTTCAGTACCCTGTATAATTACTGTGTCCAGATATTGAGACTCAAATTTTAAATTATCATTTATATAGCTCCTTTCACTTTCAGTAATTAGGATCATATCATTTACAAAGACAAAAATTTCAGTAAAAAATGTAACACATAACCCTTTCAAGACAAACATTGTAGATTATGCATCCCTCTGCCTTAATCTAATATATTTTACTCTAGAAAAAGTATTTTCTACTTTAATCTTAGTGGTGGTTAATGTGAGAATCATTCTAACAAACCTAATTTCTTTATCAAAACACCGAATTAATTGATCAATTTAAAAAGTTGTTTCCTGTAAATAGTATCATATGCTTGTTTAAAGTCAACGTAGGTATTTATATTCTGCTTATGAAATTTTCACGAACATATCTAATACAAACAGATTATCTCCTTTTAGATTCTCAGCAAATAATTTATTTTAAATTAGATTATTAATTTTCAGATAACATGCTGTCCAGGTTGCCGTAAACCTCTTCCTCGTTGTTCATTGTGCCTTTGCCACATGGGTACACCTGCAGGTTTGCATTGGCAGCGACAAATTGAAAATGGATCAGGTATATCATTTATTTCTTGAGGCTAATTAATAAGTTCAGGGACAACAACTTATTGTATGCAAAATTATTTTATCTTAATTATTTAATGAGATAAAATTCCTAATTTGCATAACAATATGAAATTGAAATTCTGCATTTGTTTTTGAGCTAAAATCTTGGATAATAACCTATTACATAAACTATATACTAATCTGATTTGAACTTTTATTTATACTTTGAGTTAAGATAATCCTTTATTTTTATTATCAGTATAAGGTAAAAAAAAAGGGAAATAGTTATATTTACAATTGAGAATAATGTTCCTTGTCATCAAGTATAAAAAGTATTGTTTTCATATTTCAGAAAGGAAGAAAATGACAGATTTTTCTGATTGGCTGACATGGTGTCAAACATGCAGGCATGGTGGTCATTCTGTTCATATATTAGAATGGTTTAAGTAAGTTTTTTAATATATTCATATCAATTTCAAGCATTTAGATGAGCAAATTTTATTATAATTAATGATTAGAAAGTATTGCTGTAGGATCAGGTTTTATAATATAAAATAGCCCTTCTAATTCTCATGTTCTTTACTGTTAATTTTAGAGACCCTTTATATTTTATCTACAGATTCTCATTTGTACAATTTTGAAATATATATTTATAAACAAAGATAAGGGTTTTATTTTCTATTATTAAGTTGGGTGGCCCTTTTGTTGGAATTTGAAATCAAGATGTTATATAATATTTCATCTGTTTTGTGATGTCACTTATGCAGAACTTGTTCCAAAAGCCCAAATGCACTGTAATTCACGGGATGCATTTAAATGGAATAGTTTCAAATATAGAGAAATATATTTAGATTTAGAACTGGTAGCCTTATCTTGTTAGAATTTGACATAAAAAAATATTTCTACAACTTATATTAACTACTCTAAGAAATGTATTTTTATAAAGTTAATTTTGATGGTTTTTTCTATAGCAATCAGATAAATTTATCCAAGCCTTATCAATTCTAACATTTTCAATAACAATCTACACAGTCGGCTGAGAAGCTTGTTTTGTGGTATCTATCTCAATCATTTTTTTCTATATAAAGCACAAAAATCGCACTTATTTCATACAAAGATTTGATTTTCTTCCTAATATTGATTCATTGTTTTAACATCTGTTACTGTCAATTATATAGTATGTTAAAATAGCAATAGTTCAACCTAAAGAAATTTATAAAAATTTGATGCTGTAAAATATATTTAATGTATTCTTCATTAGGCACCACAATGAATGTCCAGTTACAGGATGTATGTGTAAATGCATGACATTAGATGCTACAGCAAAATTGGATTCTGAAATGAACAGTTGATATTTGCTTTATTTATTTTCTTAGAAAAATTACAATGATTTTTATGAATTGTTCCAATAAACTGTTTTGATAGAAAATGTCCATTCTTTCATTCCATGGTTACATAATTAGATGTATGTTGATCTGCTAATAGTATCAATTCATTATATAAATCTAAATCTGGAAGGAAAAAAAAAATTTTAATAAGAAATTGCATTTATAATATAATAACATTCATCAATTTAATTGTTTAAAAGTATTGATTTTTTTTTTTTTCTCTTGGCAACAGTTAAGTAAAACTTTCAAGAACATGAATAATAAAAATTCTTACCAAAATCATCAGTCATACGCTTAGGAAAGTTAATTATTTTCTCGCATTGTAGTGTATTATTATTTGAGAGAGTACCTTGAACTTCTACTATACCTTCTAACAAGTCTTGAACCTGTACATATTGAAATATAATTATTACATAATACATGACAATTTAAAAAAATGCATATTTATTAACTAAGAATATCAAATGGCACGATTTTTATGCTTGAAGTATATTACATCCAAAATTTCACTGAAATAAATTTGAAAGAATAAATCAGCTTTGATATAAAATGCAATTGAATTCTAAATTGGTTTCAATGTAAAGCAAAAAAAAAAATATATGCTTTCTTATATATTATTTGGATCAATTTATCTAGTGTAAATGTTGTTGTATATCTGTGTATAAAGAAAAACCAAATCCAAAATTAAGTTTACAACATTTAATAGTATCACAAATAATTAATACAATTCACACAAAATCATAATGTAATAAATACAGCACATGAATTAAGATGAAAAACACATAGAACTAATTATACATCCAGCATAGAAAAACAGCCTTGTTCAATTTTAACATTTTATTGAACTCTTCATGGCTGATTTTTTTTTTTTTAAGTCACTTCCATTATAAAAACATCAAAGTAATAAAACTATTTGAACATTGATAATAGAATTTTATTGATATATCAATCTTGGCAAGACCAGTACATATTTCATTACGGTTCATAGCAAATTTATTTTTCTAATGATTCATCATTAAAATACACATTAAAAGTGTTGTATTTAGTACACATAAGCACATTGGACAAAAAAAATTGGTTGTATTCAACCGAGGGCACACTATCTCTTAGTGATCATAAAGCAGGATCTATAAACTACCAATTTTTTTGTCAGTTGAGCACGTGACTTGACTACTACATCAGCTGTAAATCTTTAACAACCCCTCCATACTTACATGACAGGTGACCAATTTTTTTTGTCAATGATTATGTAAAATTTTTATTTACAAAAAGTAAATACTAATGTATGTGCTTGCAATTAAATACAAGAATGGATTCTACTTAAAAATACGAAAATTAGTTACTTTATCATATTTTTATTTGTTTTAACATAAAAGCATTGGCCAATCCGTAAATCGAGGTTGATAAAATTTTATGGATTTAAAAAATTTAATTCATTCCAGAAACATTCATAAAATAGAGATGAAACAGTACCCACATTGCCAAACTAAATTATTATAGAGTTCTTGCGAAAGAAAAATAGTATACTACTACTGATTTTTTTAAAACTTTATTCAAGAATAAGATGGTTCTATTACTATTTTATTGTCTCATTTTTATCTCAATAATATGAAGCAACAGATGAGTTAGACAGCCATTTACATTTTCTACAACTTAAACGAACAAATGATTGGCATTAAGCAACTGTCTTACAATTCTAGAATGATCTCACCGATGATTAATCATTATAGGTTCCTACAATAAAAAAAATAGTATTAAATAAACAACAATGTATAAGCTACAAATCAGAATAAGATCATTTAAAATCTAATCTCATGTTATAAGAATTTTTTCATAATTGGGCAAGGTAATAAATAATTATAGTGCAAGTTTTAATTCTTTAAGACTTATGTCATTAAATGAATTCTTAAAAAGTAGATTGAACATTTTCTATACTTCCAAGGTCAAGATATCCGAAAATCATTTTAGTATTCATAAGTTAATAAAATTAACAACATATCTATTCCAAGAACTTGACAGATTTTTCTGTTTTAATAAAGAGTTGCAAGACAGATATTAAAGTTTCACATTTCTTGATATATACAGATGCCAACTACTACGGATTCTACATAGATATCAACTAAAATAAAAATTTTGGATTAACTGAAGATGAGAGAAAAAAAAATTTATAGAAATATTAGTTATTTTTTGCCTATTGTTTTTCATTTAGATACATTAAATGATTGAGAAAAATTGAGTTAGCTTTTACAATAAGTAGAAAATTTTATGAATTTTTTTAATAATTAAGAAAATAATTTTATTTTATAGTACATAGAAGTAAATATAGTGTTAATTACATTTTTCCTTTAATATAAAAAAAAAAAATTGTTAGTCTGAGATCTTTAAGGAAGAGATATCTTTGAGAGGGATAAATTTAACATACATGTGTTATAAATTTTTGTCACATTTTTTGCATTAATTATTTCAAAATGCTGTACATCATTACATATAAAGAAAAATTGTAAATTTTTTTTTCCTGTAATAAATATGTTCAATATGCATATAGATAATATTAAATGATATCTACATTAACCACATTTTAACGAAGACTTTTTATCCTTTTCTTTTAATTGCTAATTACTGGATTTTATAAATTGCAACAGTTACGAATATGCATCTCTATTAATATGAATTTTGTGGTCATTTTGTTGGAAGTATGTTTGCCACTTACTCTCCCACCCTACTAACAATACTCTTCTGAAATGCTGCTGAAGTATCATTTCAGATTGGTTTTTCTACGCACATACATACACTTTTCATGCAATTGTAAGAATATTTGATTTGAAAAAAATCAACTGGTTACAACAAAAAAATTTCAGATGAATGATGATTAAACAAAATTTTTATATGCTGAACTTAACTCACTCATTTTAGTTTTGATTAATAATTAGTATCAATAACTCAAGTATAAAATAAACATATTAAAGAAAAATTAAAAGATTTTAAAATATAATTAAAAAAAAAAACAATTCAAAAATATATTAACTAGTAACATACATGTATATATACTATTTTTAAAAAAAAGGCACTTTTCGGTTAACGGAGCTCTTGTCACCAACTGTGGTATCCTACAGCTTTATCCTTGTTTCATTATTCAAACATGGACAAAACTAATAAATAAATTATTTATGGATTTTTACAGTATGCATCGAAAAGGGGAGGATAAATGCTATATTATTTAAAAATTTTAATTGATTTCCTGTTTTAAAAATTTATATACATAATTTTTTTTAAGTTTTAATTTTTTAAAAAAACAAAATTTGATAATGTGACAATATTATCAAAAATTATATTTTACAATTAATGAAGCACTAAAATAGTGCTGCAGTGATAGATCCTGCTAATAGAAAATTTAGCTGAAATTTTTTCTCCACTGATGTTGGATTTATTTATTTCTGGAGTAATGCACTTTCCTCAGTAGAAATAAGTTAACTCCAGTAAGAAGCAAATCCATTCAAAAATATCAATTGATGCAGGTGATAAGCATGCATTACAAATTACGAAAGTCAATGCATTACTTTCTCTTTCATAATTGAAAGGACTCAAAAATAGCTAAATAAAATTGCGGAAGCAAATTCTAATAACATTGCAACACATAAAACAGCAACCTAAGTAAAACTGTGGAAGTCAAGGAAAGTGCTTAATAATAAAAAAAAATGAAACAAGATATTCTTCTACAGTGGTGAATATTCAGCAGAATTTGACATGAAACTCAAGGTTACTGTGTCTCAAAACATATTGAAAACATTTAAAATTAAATTTCAGAAGGAAGTATAATCCACTCTGAATATTAGATAACAAAAAAAATTAGAACATGCAGGATAAGAATACTTTACAGTAAACCACAATTTGTTTTCATTAATCTATAAACAATCAGTAGAAACAACTTATCAACACCTAAATTTCTACCTAACTGTATTTATGAAATGTCAACTGAATAATAAAACAAGTACTGAAAGAAAATTGGTTGTTAAAATACTTTTTCTAAACAACAAAATTTATTTTGTAATTTTATTATCTCCCTATTTCTTGATATGTTAAACAATATAATTGCCATATTTATCTCTGGTTAGATTTGCAGTAATATTTGTTTGGCGCAAAATGGTATTCCATTAACCGAAATTTTTTAAAAATACTATATATTTCCTAATATAATATATATTTCCGTGCATAAGCTGAGAAGTTTTAGACCTTTTTTTTAAAGCTAATTTATGGGGGGAGGGAAAGTATATGGGGCCATTTCCAAGCAGTGCTCTCTGGTAATATGCCTAAAAGCACAACAAAGAGTCTTGCAATATCTGAGTAGATGCTAACCCGGATCTGTACCAAGTTTTTATTTCGACAAAATAAAAAAAATGGAGTATATGAACATGGTATGGTGGTACAGTGGCACTGTTGATAACAGTTCAATCCACTTTCTATGGGATGTGTGCGCAACACTGAAAGTCGATTCAATTTAATGGGCCAGTGGCCTGCCTATAGCATCCAAATTAAATTACGGGGGTTAGCATACATACGATATGCTAACCTAGCAAAAAAGTAGATATTTTTCCAGTAGCTAGGTGCAAGCGATAAATAACCAAATATCACTAAATATAGCATGTTTTTATTATTTTTCATATTTCTAGGGTTTCTATTTTTAGTTTAAAATTTTTTTTTTAATGAAATGAGCTATTTGTTTTGAGAAATTAAATTAGTTTTATTTTTTAAACTGTTTACATTGCTGGTTCATTAAGTCATCACCAAAATAAAAATCTTATCTACAATCGCTATAGTTCGAAAGTTGCCAAAATTTATTTTAAGAATTTCTTTTTTTGTTAATCTGTTAGGCAAAAAATAAGACTAGTACAGATACTCCAGATTGTATACAAGACTACAGCTGAATGTAAAAGTGCTATCTTCAAATAGGGTTGTCAAAATTATAACAATCAACATTGCTGTCTGATGTTTTACTTGTTAGTGAATATTACCCCCGTTTTATCTGCTTTGACTCTTAGGGTAACATATTTGAATGCAACACAAAAAAAAAAAATTTATTACAGCTTATATGTGGATTTTAGATATATTTTTTGTAAAAAAAAAGAAAAAGATTCTTAGCTTATATTCAGAAACATATAATATTTTTCTAACATGACTAATATCTCAGAATTAGAAAATAAAAATTCTTATAATATTTCTGTACAATTTAAAGAACTTTTAAGTTATGTTTTTAAGATATATCTTATAGATTTTTTTAATAATCCTATAGTTAATGCATTACTTTAAAAAAAATTATTCGTTTAAATTAAATTACAATTTTAATGATAGTAAAAACATAAGCTTTAAAAAATACACAAAATTTTCACAATAAATTTTAAACTATCAATTAGCGTTACTTGAATGATTTTTATCAGTTTTTAAGATGACAATAAAAATTGTTAAAATTATTTATAGCAATTACTTACTGGTGCTGCCACTGAAAACCATTTAACTATTAGGGAAAAAAACAAAGTTTCAAAGTATAAATAAAATTATTAGTGGTAAAAATTAATAATTTGGCAATCTTTTTCCCAAATAGTTAAAAGGTTTTTAAAAATAGGCACTTTTTATTTTCATCATTAAATAAATGAGATGACAAATTAAATAAAACCCAAATATTATATAAATAATTTTAAATTAAAATATTCACAATATTTCTGCTTTTTTGGAATGTTCATCACGATGCGATTCTTCCCAATCTTCCAGCTGGCATGTTCTTGTACAATAATAGCGTTGCTGTTCAAATTTTTCAATTTTACAACGACCACACCTTTTAAAAGTCTTAGGCTGTACTTCCTTTTTTCTACAAAAAGCGCAAGTTTTTAATTTCAATTTTTTTTCAATGCTAATACCAATAGAGTCTTTATTATTGGAATTATTGATGGAATTTAAAGACTTTTGAATAATATTAACATATGTAGAAAAGTCATCTGATGCTTGATCCTCAGAATCTTTAGATACTCCATTATGAAGAGATTGTTTAATTTCAGAGCGACTTAGTTCTTGAGAAGATTTTACATTTGAAACACCTATAAGAGTAAAAAACTTGTCTACAGTACTCTCACTTTCAAGTTGGTCGTTATTAACATTTGAAGTTGACATTTTACAAATTTTAACTTTATCTTGATTTTGAAGCAATTGAGATGCAACTGCACTAGATTCAGCAGAAGGATTAACATGTTTCGCATTTATTTCTTGCTGAAAATCAATTGCAGTGTTTGAATCTTTTACGCCATTTACAAATGATGCACTAGTAATATCCATTCCTTTCTTTGAATTTTCAGAGCTTTTAACAGCACTTGTACTATCACAACCTTCACTAAAATTTATATTCTTATCAAAAGATGTTCCATTTTCTTCAACACTCTTATTATTACAAAGCTTGCAAGTTTTCTTATTATTTTCATTATCTGTATGAAAATAGTCTTTCACACATCTTTTATTGCTACTAGTTTTGCAACTTCCCTTGATATTTTTATTACTAGAACCAATTTCTAGACTTTCTTTCATACTTTTACTATTACAACTTTCACAATTCTCTTTAGCAGTTTCATTAATATTATATTTTGAACTTTTTTCTTTAACATTATTGCTATCATCGTTAGTTTCGGGACATTTAGTATTACAAAAGAAACAACTTGTTGGTTTAACACATTTAACATGCTCCTTGCAATGTTTCTTTCTAGTCGCCCAGATATCTTTTGTGATAGACTCACAGGTTTTAGCAATTGAGCTTAATTGAGCTTTTTTAACAGTTTTAACCTCATGCCTCACCATAACTAATGCACTACCTTTGCATTTACCACTCTTACAACTAGAAAGCATTTCATTGAATGCTTCCGATTTCTGTGGGTTATCAAAACATTTGCAGTCCTTTATTTTATCTTTAGTATTAACTTTTACAGATAAAAGTCCATGTTTGTTTATAAGCTCATTAACTAATTCCTTATCATTTTTTTCATTTAAACTGCTGCTTGCATTATTTTTCTTTTTCTTTGATTTGGACTTTTTTAGTTTTGGTTTTAGATCCATTTCTTCACAAACTGGTGAAGATGTTGCACTATTCTCTGCAGTAGTACGACGTCCAATATACGAACCAGGAGCTACTACACGACCAAATACAAAATCTTCAGTACTCACAGCTACAGATGCCAATAGTCTTTGTACTTTTTTTAAAGAGAGCTCATTATTAGGATTCTTTTTATGTTTTGAGGAATTCATCAGTTCTTTGAAACTGTCTTCACACATGTCTTGAAGCCACATTTGATGAGCATGCTCATACAGAGACCAGCAATATTCAGAATCTTCATAATCTTTAGGGTCAAAGAAATACCTTCTATTTAATTTACTTCTTAATCGCTTTTTTAACTGTTCTTTTCTCTTGTGTTGATTGTAAGCATTTCGCAGATCTGCACTATGATAAGCACAAAAGAAATCTTCATGACATTCATGTACATCACAGGCATTGTCCTCTCCATGGGCAAAAGTCTCCACAACATCAAATTGTGACTGAGCAAGAGTAGAAACAGAGCGTTTATTAGATCCTCCACAAGTAAATATCTCAACACTAATATTTTTCCATGGATTGGTTTCATCAATTTTACTGAAATTCTGTTGCTTCACACTTGATTTTTCACAGGTGATAGAACAGGTTTTAGATCCTTCGCATAAATAAGGTTCAGCACACTCACTGCTATGTATAATTTTAGCACGACAATCAGTATGAACAGTACATGACTCACTGATAGGTTGTATAAGTGAACAATGCTGAATGACAAATTGTGGTGTCATTATTATTTTGTCTCTAAACAATTCAAAAATATTCATGTCTTGTGCATAGTCACAACAGTTATGAATTTCATGGTTATTAAAAGTATTATGGATATCACAAGTGAGCAACATTTTAGGTAAATCATCCTTCCAATAAGTAGCCAAATATTTATCAAAACACGTAGGAACAAAATTGGGTTCCTCCCAATGATTACGAGGCTTCCAATAAAACGCAGTATAGTCAATTTTATTAAGATCTTCCTCAGACAAATCAGGCTCATGAACCCATTTCTTGAGAAGACAAATAAGTGCACTAATAAATTCAAAATAGATAGTGCATACAAAACCCATAAGTGGAACAGGAATCTCATCTTCTAAATCAGGTTTTCCCAAAAGGGCTCGAAAGGCCTCTCTGCTTTCCTTAGTATAGAAAGGGTTCTTTGTAAAGCTTTGTTCTGGTAAATTGTGAAAATGCTTAGCAGCTATAAAAATATTATCCATAAAGTGTTTCACAGTGCTGTATGTACCTTCTACAAATTGTCGATGGATGTATATGAAAACAAAACTCCAGAGCTTATTGTTTGTATCATGATGATAACAAGTAGAATCGACATGATCTCTAAATGTCAATAAAAAGCGTAACCAATATACCTTGCCTTCTTCTGTCCACATTCTTTTAAAGGCAGGTAAGTGGCTATTTAGAAAAGCAAACTTTTCTGTATCTAGATTTTCATCAAACAGTTCACCATCATCGTGACGTAATTTAAGAGCCCGCATCTTAATATATTATTCAAGCACACAGTAAATAAATGCTATATAAAATAAGGCTTCACAGATAAATTAGATCCAACTTACAGGTTCTTGAAGTTGTATAGTCACAATATGGTTGGAAGATACTTTCATGGTGAATTTTTTACCATTAGGCTCCAACTGAAAAAAGAAATGCACAAATTATTTATATTTAACTACTCAATATAAGCATGCTTGCTAGAAACATTAGAGAAAGCATTCTAAAAATAATGAACTTTTTTTTTGTACATTAGTTAATAGAAGTTTTTTAAAGATATAACTTCGAAAAGTCAGTTAACTTACATTTAAAGATATAGGTATAATTATGTTTCATGACAAAGAATATTTAGGTAATTCAAATAGAAAAAAAGAAAAGATTGTCATTAACATTTCAACAAAATGAGATTTCCTTTAGTTATATATTTATGTCCTTAATCTAATAATATATAAATTATGACTTATGGCACAGGATGATATGGACATTAATTTTGTAATAGAAAAATATACAATAATTTCCAGCTTATAATCTGTAATCAGAATTTCCATGAATAAAAAAAGATTCTGCATTATTTATAAATGATTTGCTCTTAATTTGTTTTCACGGACATGTCATGAATAAATAAGATTTGTTTTCAGAGTTTGCAGTTAAAATCTTTAATTAGAATAATATTTTTTAACTTTAGATAGTACTTTTATTACCATAAAATTAAAAATATATATAATAAGGGAAGATAAAATATACATTGAGATTATATTAACTGAAAATATAGATATTTCAATGCAATTAAAAATAAAATAAGATTTCATTGCCAAATGAGAAAATGAAAGTATAAGGCATAAAAGAAACAAAGCTTTAAAACTCAAACATACAAAATCTGAATGGGACAATTTTAGATATCATCTGGCAATTTGCTATTGTTAATTATAATTAGATAGAGGAAAGAAATGAAACCATGTGAATATTGGAAAGAAACAAGTTCACACCAGAATCTTTCAAGAAATATATTCACAAAGAAATTTTTAAGAAACTAAAAAATAATTTCATAACTAAATCTGAAGGCAAAAAGTGGTAATATATTCAAGACAGCAGAAATTTTTTTAACACTACACACACTTATAGCTGTTGTTTATATAATTGTAAACACACACACTAATTAATTATGACAACTACTAAGCTATAAGGGAACAGCATCAGCTCCATTATTGGCTTTTACTAATATGAAAATTAAATGTTCTTTGAAATTTATTTTTTTAGTTTTTTTAAATTAAAAAAAAAAAAAAGAACTTTATGTACTTGTCATTTTTACTACCTACCAATCATGAGGAGAATGAAAAATACAGCACATGTATTTATAAACAATGGTGCCATATTTTTCAGAAATCTTAATAAGTGTATCACATTTTATACATCATCACTGGTTAGGCAAAATAGGATGCACCAAAATAAGATACAAATACACAATCCTAGATGATAAGGAAATAAAGAATGATATAAAATTATCAATTTTTTCAATACATACAACTTAGAGAACCAGAAAATTAAGAATGGACTGTGTTTAGTACATTCATGGGTTTATCTATTTCATTAAGAGTAATCCTTAGATGACTCATAAAGTGACATTGACCCCTGGCATTTTAAAAGTGATGTAATAAATTACTGATTATGGTAACCTAGATTCTTAGCATATTTAATTGTCATTTTTTTAAAAATTAGATTTATTTGTAACACATTTAAATTGGTATTTTATTTTGATTTTCGTTTCTCTCGTGCTAATTTTTAAACATGTAGATGCTTTTATGAGATATGTTCTTTGCTATGTTAATTAGTAACACAATATTCGGCATGCAAAGGTAAAAAAAATGCTAATTTAAGAATTTGTAAAAAAAAAAAAAATTAAAAAAAATTAATTTATCTAAAATTCAATATTTTATATTCATAGTTCATTAGGTTTATTTGTTTTTCATTCCCCTCTTAATAGTATAAAGGTTATTGTTATATGTAAAGTTAATGCTGTATTTCTTAACTTTGTAACTGCTTATAAAATTATATTAAATTATAATAATTTTTTATTATATTAATTACCTTTGCCTCTCTTAATTATATTAATAATTTATCTTATTTTAGCCTAAAATTATATTAATTCTCTAAGTTTATTGGCACTTTCTTAATATTACAGTCCTGTAATAAAATGCCTATATATGTTGCTAAATGGACAGCAGTCCTAATCAACTGCAATCATAAACATTCCCATTTGCAGAAGCTCATCCTACCAATCATCTTGAAAATTGAGTAACAGCTGCTGTATTAATAAGGAAGTACCAATATACCTGATGTTTTTTGGGGGACTCTCTGATATAGGATGCCTCAGCAGCAAAAGGTGACGATAATCGGCAAAGGCAACTTGGATCATAGCTCGTATTAAGATAGTCTCTTTTTTATGGTCAGCAGTATAATTAATCTTATTTTTAAACATGTATTTAACCAGTGTATATATAGTCATGCTAAAAAAGTAGTTCCCTTTTTTTCAATAACTAGAAATTTGTGCTTGTGGTTCTGTATAATTAAACCAGATTACAAAAGTTTATATTGTTTTTTATTTAATTTAATATTTATTAAGCATTATATTTATTAGCCTAAATTTATACTTGCATTTCAGCAACCTTACACCTAGTTTTTCCCTTAATTTTTTTTAATGACTGGTTGTACAATTTATGATTGATCTCATTTTTAATCTTTAATTAGTGTGCGTGATTGCTTTTTTTTTTGTACTCTGCTTGTACTCATGCTATTATTTCTACTCATGCTACTTTTAAACTGATAATAAATTAATATCTGTGTATAATTAATAGAAAGTATTCTAAATTGATTTATTTCAATGTATTATCACAGTTTAAAATTCTGGAAACAGAAGACATTGCATTAAAATTTATGGAGAAAGTGGGATCGATTTAGCCACAATATTCTCCATGCCCTATATGTGGAGAAAGAAAGGTATTAAATCATAATTCTCTTGTTAAATTGGTCTTTAAATATGAATGAATCATGAGAAAACAAATTTTTGTTTCATCTTGTACCACTCTAAGCAAATTATTATTATTGCTAGGGTATTGGATAAGGAGAAAAATGGGAACCTGAAAACCCCAAAAACATGTAGAGATGGAAGGAGGACTGGCAAAAGAGGTAAAAGGGAAAAAGGGGGTAATTGCCAAAAAAAGGGAGACATTTTATAATGAAGTTCTTCCGTTTTATACACACATATATATATATATACTGAATTTTGATTTTCAAACAATAATCAAAATTTTAAATGAAAACGAAACTGAAAAAGTTAAATGGAATCAAAACCGAATGTACATTAAAATTAAGACATTCAAAGATAAAAAAAATTAGAATGATTGAATGAAATTTTAAATAAAAAAACGAAACTAGAAAAGTAAACAAGATAAATATTTGAATTAGTGAAAGAAATGAATGTAATAAAATTTAAATGAAACTAGTTTTATAACTTTTCTTCTTCTAATTCAAATATTTATTTCGTTTATCTTTCTAGTTTCATTTATTTATTTAAAATATCATTCAATCATTCTAATGCTTTTTATCTCTTGAATGTATTTTAATTTCGATGTACTTTCTGTTTTGATTTCATTTAACTTCTACTTTCAATGATTTAATACATATAAATTATTATGAAATAATAATATAATGTGTAATTACTATTTGGTGAATAACATTCATAATATACTTTAATAAACTTCTTTAAAGTTATTCAGATATTTCAGCTTAAAACACAAACTGTTGTAAATAGAAGTCAAACAAATTTTCATAAAAATTTTATCAATTTAAAAAAAATATTTACAGAGTACATTTAAAATTAAGAAATATTACAGTCAAAACTATTCACTGTATAAAAGTAAATTTTAAACACTGCAACAGAAACAAATTATTAAAAAAAAGAAAAAAATACCTGGTCAAATTCACCGAGTACAGTAACTGGCTTTCCAACATGTTGGGATAGAGATGAAAAAGCAACGCGTTTATAAACTGGTTCATTCATTTTACAAAGAATAATCAATCAAACAGTATAATTTGAATACGAAAACTCTTTCAGTAAACAGTGGGAAACAAACAATCTGCCACCTGTCTAATACCAGTTTCGAAGTCAATTTCTATAGATGAGTCCCATATAAGTTGAGATGATATGGTACAAAGAAAACTTGGCGGCACTAATAATCGATATGACAATTTATAATATCGATATGTTGCAATACTTTTAGTTTCGATATAATTTCTGAACTCTTTGAAGATTTGGAAATTGAAACTAACATCTAATACTCAATTTAATAAAAAAATTTAAGTTCGCATTTAACTAATCTTGAATCTTCTGCTCAGAGATGATTAGAAACTACCAGTGAATGGATTTTATTCGCTCTGGATTGCCCGACAAAAAAAGTAATATTCTTTTTTTAAAGACTCTAAGGAGCACGGATTTTTGGACAGTTATTGCTATAAATAATTGACAGTACGCTTAATATCACTGATGCACTTAGCAATACAAACTTCAGTCACGAAATTAAAACGTAACTAATCGCGAACTAAAACTAAACGGGTAAAAAAAATTCACTCATAAAAGTTGAGTTGAGCTACTACTAAGTTGAATAAATCGGTCGAGTGCCTGAACGCGAAGCGTTCATCTACTCAATAGTATGGTATGGCAGTAGGAAAGAAAAGTCATGATAAATAGATAATAGTAATCGTATGAATTGAGAGAAAAAAAAAGAAAGAAAGAAAAATTTAAATCATCGGTGATAAAAACGTAACATGAAATTTATGATCAGCAAAGAGCATAGATCAATGGAGCAAAAAGCAGAAAAAAATAAATCAAACAGCAAGGGAGTGTATATAAAAAGTAAAATCATCTGCAATGCCGAAGAACTCAAAAAGAGATGGGAAGGGGAAAAAACAAATTGGAGTGGAGTGACATAAATTATAACGATCAAAAGGCTGATTAAGAAGCCAAGGTAAAAGTGGAAAAAGTACGTTGGAGAAGAACGAAGTATTACTGTCAGTTTGTTTAGGTAATAAAACTTACAGAGTAGGAAAGAATATGCGTTGAAGTAAAATATCTAAAAAGTGATGGGGGAAGAAAGCGGAGGAGGAGGGAAATATGTTGAGTTAAACTTTGATCAGTCAAAACTTTTATTTTATACTGTTTCACTGAGAGCATTGTAAAATAATAGAAATTTTAGTAATTTGTATATGAAGTGTACATAAATGCATTATTTTGCTTTCTTAGAAAATTATTCAACATAAAAGATTGCTTAAAATAATTACAAATGTAAATATTTAAAACATTTTGATTAGAACCTTTTATGATTTCCAACCTCATTTGGTGCAATTTCTTCATCACATTCTTATACAAAAAAAAAATGGATGTTTTAGTCTGCTGACTTCAAAGTTTGTTCCATGAATCTTGAATCGCCCTATATATCACACGTAATAAAACCCCACGTGCCTGACTAATCTTCTTTATTTTCCAAGCGAGAATGAATTCTTGACATGAAGAAATTTTCGAATCTAAATTTTTCCCTATATTGCAAAAAATTTTGCAAAATTGCTTTTTAATATTGCAAAAAATTTATGACGATCATTGGAAACAATTAAAACCTGGTACAAAAATCAAAGATCGGATCGGAGATTTTTCAAGTGATTTCTGAAACGTCAATTGACCAAATATCATGCAGATTCATTTCCACTTTATTCATTTACTTTTTATTTTCATTTTTTAATTACTGTTGTCTTGTAGCAGGTAGACAGAAAATTTTATGTAGAATCAACACCGATATTGTTATCTAATTTTATATTACGCAGATCGAGTGGTGATAGCGAGGGTGCTACCAACCAAAGAGAATAATTTTGTTACTGTTGGATCATGTCCCCGCTACTTAATCTAATCTCATTTAACCCGCTAATTAATCTAATCGTTCTAAAATTTGTTGCCGCAAGCACACTAGTTCGAAATAGTTATATGTAACCAAAGTGAAACAATTTTGCAATACATTTTTTGTTTCCGTATAAATTTTATTAAACAGATTTGCTATGAAATT
>BPLQ01004715.1:0-22379 GCA_021605075.1 Caerostris darwini
CTTGAATAGTATATCTTGTCACTGTCTTACATGAAACACATATATCACAATCCCCATTTTGGCCAAATGTTCTGCCAGCCAGTTCTCCTCCAGTTCTTAATCTAAAATTGGCAACAGCCTCTTTGCGAGTTTTTCTCCTAATTTTTTTCCAGTCATCCCTCCGATTGTCTCCAAGACTTTTCCTTTGGTGTTAGATAATAATTCACTATTATCCAATGACTTAATTTTGTCCCGTCTAGTTCTCGTAAAAGAGTCAAGAGGGACACTGTTCATTTTTCTGTTCATTGTTTCTCGCCAAGAACTTCTGTTCATTTTTTGTGCCAGTCCTTTAGTTTCTATCAATTACAGCATGTGATGGAATCCACTGGGAATTGATGTATTAACCATTTATATTAAGGAACTTGATATCTTGTTTTGTTTTGGATGCATTTGCAGACTCAGATTGTCTTTGTAAAGAGATGGATTCAATGACTTTATTTGCTTAACGTTTCTTAAGTTTATGAAAAAAAAATTAATGAAACGAGTTATTAATTTTATAAATGAGTTTTTTTATACGTCTAACAGAAAAGTACCAGAACGTACATCAAAAATAACAGTAGAATACAGTAAATAATTGACAGTAAATAATTACTGGATTTTTTTTTCATTTCGGCTTATATAAGGGTTTCGAACTTGGATATATATCTTTTGAGGGGGAGGGGAACGTATTCTAGACACGGATTGGCTTATATTTTGAAGTATAAAATATATATTTTAAAATTTGAAATTTTAATATTTTTTGAAGAGTTTCTTAATATAATGTTTGTTTATTAATTATGAATTTTTTCAAGGTATGGCGCATTTGTATTTCATACGTAGTTTCCAAAATAATAAGTAAAAAATAAAAAATAATGTAATTAGCCTGCTACTTATATATTGAAAACAAAATTAAATCGCATAGAAGGGACAGTTCTAGATGAAAGTAATGCCAGTGAATTGAAAAAGAAAAATATTCTCAAAATAAAATAAAAGGAAATTCTACAACTATATTATATTTAATATTAACATAGTTGTGCTTTAAACAGTAAATATCATCTCTAGGATGATTTATGATGGAGCTTTCGCTCAACAGAAAATTATTCTGAACATAAAATTTTATGGGCCTTCAGCTAAAAAAGAAGATATTTATCTTGCTATGAAGATACAAATGTGATAAATTCATAGCGAGATAAAAAAAAACCAGAAAAAAAATAAATACCACTTAAAATAGAACCAGAATCTTAGTATGCAATTTTTTAGTCTTGCAGCACATTAAAGGCATAAAATTATCGACCAAATATGCAAATCCGTAGTGAAGTGAGAAGTGGCAAGAATAACAAATATCACAAAGTTTATCTACATATTTTATGGTATTTTATGTAAAAATAAGAATCATTTTTTTCATAGTATGAATTTTCGATGGTGGGCACTTGATTTTATATTATTTGTCTATGCAAGTTGCCTCCATACAGAAATTTAAACTTACCATAAAAAAGGGGTAGAAATGACGTTTCTATAGAGATTCATCAGAGCCACAAAGAAGATTCATATTAATGTTATATGAAATATAAAAGTTATGTTTTGGGGTGAATTACAAATTAATTTGTCATATTAAATATTAGGTAAATGAAGACAAGAATAGAACCATAATTTAACTTCGTCCTTCAAACAACCTTGGCAATTTTATCTTCTAACTGCCAGTTCCAAGGTTTATTCCAAGGTTTTAAAATTCATAAAAATCTCTAAAAATAGTGGGTATTGTATGTATATGAATAGCGTGCATGAAAGAAAATGCTACAAAAATTAATATTTACATTCATAATATTAAACATTCATTTTAATTTCCTTTTTATTAGTATATCAAATTTTGCTAATTTTCAATAAAAAAACTAGAAATTTATTAATGTTTTTAATAATCAACTTATTTTAAAATTCAATTTATATAGAGCATATATATTTAACATGTTTTGATTAAATATATATAATAATCAATAATTCGTCGATTTTTTCAATAGCCATCTATAGAACATATAATATTGAAAGATATATAATTTTGAAAATTCAAAAAACTTACTGTAATATCGGTAAACAACAAAGAATTTTGAGAATATTTGCACAGCAAATAAAAAATAATTTTTGAATTATTTAAATAGAATTAATATATTATAATAATATTATAAAAATACATGAAATAAGTATATAAATATTATCCTTTTAATTTTTCTTTTATAAATATATCAAATTTTTTAAATTTTTATTGGAAAACTATAAAACTATTAATGTTTTTTAGGAATCAATTTATTTCAAAAGTCAATTTCTATTGGTGAATATATATATTTAACATGTTTTGATTAAATAAATATATTGATAAAAAATTCGTCAGTTTCTTAGAATGTCGTATATAAAATATATAATATTAAAAATAATAATTTTGAAAATTCAAAAAAAATACTGTCACAAATCCTTTTCACAAATTGCCAGACAGCAGCGGGATATTTTGAGAAAACTTTGCACAACAAACAAAAAAGAATTTTGGGATTATTTAAAATATGTAAGGCGGTTTATTTATTTAAACATAATGCATTAAGAACTGGTTCCATTAGATGTTCCTTCCCTATTTCAAAATTTATCGCACAAAGTAAAATTTAAAAAAAATATTTCATACACTATGGTATAAACAAAAGTAATTTATTGAATTGCTTCTATGGCATAATGAACCTCTATTTAGCATAAACTAGCATGAATTATTCTTAGTTTATTAAGTCAAATTATAACTTGAAATTTTCAAATACATTTCAATCGAAAGTACCAGCTAATTTTGATTTTGATACTAATTTCCTCTGGCGTATTTTAATTAATAATACATTAATCAATTAAAATAATTTATTTCAAGGATCATCTGCTGCATTCTTGTTTATTCAGTAGTAAAGATAGTTAATTCTATTCATTTCTTTTTTTAACTTACTTTTTCTTCCGGAAATGTAAACAACACATTCTTGAGGAGGAAGTATTCTGCATGTCATTTAATTATCAGTACTTCTTGCTTACATTAATCTGAACTTTAAAATGCATTCCTCTGTTAGTGCTCCCCAAGTTGTATTTCCTTTCTTTGGTTGTTGAATAACTTGAAAGGTTTCTCAAGACTGAAAGAATTAAAATGTGTAGCAAAGACAATTGTAATTGAATTGAATGATAGATTTAACTGATTCTTTAATTTTCTCGAATGATGAATTTAAAATATATTACCAAAAGTAAAATTTAAATGTAAGTAATATAAATAAATATTTCATACTCTATAATATAATAATAATATTTTATTGAATTGTTTCTATGCCAAAGTAAACGTTTATTTCACCATAAACTGGTATGAATTATTTAAAGTATTTACCAAGTTAAAAAAAATTATTACTGTATGCATAGATATAATTATATGTAGCTTTCCTTGTCGAATTATAACTTGGAAATTTTCAAATACTTTTCTATCGTAAGTACCAGATAATTTATATTTTGATACTAATTTCCTCTGGCGTATTTTAATTAATAATCAATTAAAATAAATGCTTTATAGAATCCTCGCCAGAATTCCTATTTATTCAGTAGTAAAGACATCTAGTTCTCTTTTTAGCTTACTTTTTGTTCCGGAAATGTAAACAACACATTCTTGAACAAAAATTATTCTGCATGTCATTTAATTATCGGTACTTCTTGCTTACATTGCGTGCTGAACTTTAAAATGCATTCCTCTGTTAGTCTTTTCCCAAGTTGTATTTCTTTTCAACAACCAAGTTGAATAACTTGAAAAGTTCCTCTTCACCAAAAGTATAAAATTGTGTAGCAAAGGCAATTGTATCGAATGACGAATTTAATTGATTCTTTAATTATATCAAATGATGAATTCAAAATATATCGCCTAAAGTAAAATTTAAATTTATAAAATCTAAAGAAATATTTCCTGCACTGTAATATAAACAAAAGTATTTCATTAAATTGCTTCTATGCCAAAGTGAACCTTTATTTTAGCATAAACTGGTATAAATTATTTAAAACATTTTCCTTGTCAGATTATAACTTGAAAATTTTCAAATACATTTATATCGAAAGTACCAGCTAATTTTGATTTTGATACTAATTTCCTCTGGCGTAATTTAATTAATAATACATTAATCAATTAAAATAATTTCTTTCAAGAATCTTATCCAGCATTCCTGTTTATTCAGAAGATAGTTCTGTCAACTTTTTTTAACTTGCTTTTTCTTCCGGAAATGTAAACAACGCATTCTTGAGTAGAAATTATTCTGCATGTCATTTAATTATCAGTACTTCTTGGTTACATTACTTGCTGAACTTTAAAATGGAATCTTCTGTTAGTTCTCTCCCAAGTTGTACTTCTTCTCATTGGTTGTTGAATGACTTGAAAAGTTTCTCTTGACTTAAAGAATAAAAATGTATAGCGAAGGCAATTGTATCGAATGATGAATTTAATTATCAGCAAGCTCCAGTAATCTTTTGCTTCTAAGTCTTTGAAGTTAGGGATTTTTTTTCCCTGGGGAGATCAAAATTTATTAACGGCTGAATTCCCTCTAAAGACCTGTGCTTAACGCTTAGTCTCCAGTTGAATGAAGCGAGGAGTGGTGAGGATCATGGTTATAATCATAGTCTTGGTTCATCGGAGCAAATTTGTTTCATTCAAGAAATTACTCAATTAAAAAATTAAGCTCCAGGCTTTGCCAGTTGCATTGAGTGTTCAAGGAAGGATTTACAAAGTGTAAGTTTGTTTCAGAAAGAGATATGGAATTTTTAAGAATACATAACTTTTTAAAGACAAAAAACTTAGCATAAGTTTTTTTTGGAAACTAGAGATTAGTACTTAGTTTTTTACGAATTTAATGTGAAAAAAATAGTTTTGTAGAAAAGCGATAAAAAGTGCTTAAAAATGCAAAACATAATACAGTAAAAAAACAGTTTTTTTTTCAAGCATATTGTATCCTTTTAGAGACAAATTATGTTTTTTGTGTCTTGTTAATTTGAGGCTTGAAGGTAAAAGTTTTAGTCTTACAATGGCTTTATAGTTACACTGGTTTTATATTACATTTATGCTTTATTTTCATAATATTAGTTTCCGATATTGTATATTTTTAGAATGTTCAAAGGACAATAAACAACCTACAGAAAATTAGTTAGATATTAGTAATTTTTTTTTTTTACGAATTTAATAGTTTTGCAGAAAAGATATAAAAAGTGCTTAAAAATATAAAACATAATACAGTAAAAAAAACATTTTTTTTAGTTAAAGATTAGTAATTTTTTTTTAAGAAATTAACGTAAAAAAATAGTTTTTCAGAAAAGATATAAAAAGTGCTTAAAAATTTAAAACATGATACAGTAAAAAAAAAACAATTTTTTTCAAGTATATCGTATAGTTTTAGAGTCAAATTCTATGTCTTGTTAATGAAAGTAAACTTTTTTTTTACTAAAATATATGTTACAATGACTTTATACTTAGGTTTTATGTTACATATATGATGTTTTGTTTCCATAATATTAGTTTTCAATATTGTATATTTTTAGAATGTTCACATGATAATAAACAACTTACTGAACGATCAGTAATTAGTACAGTTGAAGGTTTATAATTTCATAATTACTCCTAGATATTTATGTAATATAGTTTTTTAATTAGTACGGGTTTTTTTTAATTTATAATAAAATCCTAAATTTCTCTTTTATTTTTTTTTACAGACCATGTGTTTATTTATAAATAAATTCTCTTTAAATTAATTTTAATAAATATTAATAATTATCAGGGTTAAAGGGGTACATCTCTAGGATACAGGGCATGTATCCTATGTATTCCAAATAAATACCAGACTTTAGTTTACTTACAACTTACTGAAACTTAATACTTTTATATATCCTCACATTGTTCATTCAGTTTTTTATTCCGTAAAAAAATATGTTCCGTTTTTTTTTTTTTTTTTTTTTTTTTTGCGATATTTTAAGCTGTTTACCTTTTTTTGTAATCTAAACGATTATTTTATACTGCATATTATAAAAAAAATTCTTGTTTAAATTTTTGTAAGAGAAAAGCAATTTTTTTTCTTATTAAGGTAAATTGTTTAGATTTATGTTAAGTAAATTGTTAGTACCATCAATTCGTATTGCTATATTGTCTTTCATTATTAGATCATAAATTTAAATTTGCAAAAACACTTGCGTCAAATTACTCCTTACAACTTACTGAAACTTAATAGTTTTATATATACTAAAATTGTTCATTTGGACTTTGATTCTATAGAAAATATGTTCTTCGATATTTTAAGCTGTATACATTTCTTTATATTTTGAACGAATATTTTATATCGCATATTATACAGAAATGTTTTGTTTAAATTTTTAGATAAGAAAATTAAGTTTTATTTTCTGAGATAGATTGTTTAGAATTACACTAAAAATTATTAGCACCATCAATTCTTATTGCCATATAGCATTTCATTATTAGATGATAAATTTATATTGTCAAAAATACTTGTGTAAAATGTATAAATTAAATTTTATTTTAATACTAACATTCTCAAGTGAATTTTAATGAACGATATATTAATTAATCAACATTCTTAACAAATTAGCTCAAGATTCCACTCGAGCATTCCTGCTTATTCAAGAACAAAAAGCGTTCAGCACACTTCTTTCTTTTTCGAGTTAGTTTTTCTTCCAGAAAAGTAAACGACAAACACTTGAGCAGAAACTACCCAGCATGTCATTTAATTATCAGTCCGTGTTGTTTACATTAAACTGAACTTTAAAATGCGTTCCTTCATTAGCCCTCTTCCAAGTTTGCGTTTCTTTCTTAACTTAAGGACTCAGGTTCTTGAATAACTTGAGAAGTTTCTCTCGACTAAAAGAAGGAAAAATGTCTGGCAAAGGCAAATGTATCGAGTGAGGAATTTAATTATCAACAAGCTCCAGTAAACGCTGCTTCTACTTCTTTGAAGTTGGGGATTTTTATTCCAGGAAAGAGATCAAATTTTATTAACAAATAAATGCCCTCTGAAGACCTATGCTTAGCGTTTTAATCTTTAATTGAATGAAACGAAAAGTCGTAATGCTCATGGTGTCATCATAGCATTGGCGCACTGGAGCTAATTTATCTCGTTCAAGAAGTTATTCGATTGAAAAATTAAATTCGAACCTTTGCCAGTTTCATCTTGTTCTCGATGAAAGGAATTGCAAAGTGCAAAATAATCAACGTAAAATAAGAGCTTTCCAACAAATTTTAAAGGAAAATAGGAAATATGTATTTTTTTTTTATAAATAAGAGAGGTTTTACAGAATTATAAGAGATTTTAAAAATTCATCTTATATTAGACATATAACGGCTTCAAGAAGGTCACTTTCAGGATCATGGGAACACTTTAATTCTTATTTATAAGCATTATATATATATACTAATAATGAGCTCTGAATTATTATACAAAGATTTAAAAATTTGAAAATATAATTTTTATCATAAGTGCAGTTCACCCAAGGTCAGAGATTTTCAGAGGTCTCGAGTCTACGACGAATATTTGCAATTTTTTTAGTTTTGTAGTACATTAAAAGCATAAAATTATCGACCAAGTAAGCAAATTAGTAGTGAAGTGAGAAGTGGCAGGAATAACAAACACCACAAAGTTTATGTATTTATTTTATGGTATTTTATGTAAAAGTAAGAATCCTTTTTTTCATATTATAAATTTTCGAAGGTGGTCACACGTTTTTATGTTATTTGTCTCGGCAAGTTGCCTTCATACAGAGATTTAAACTTACCTTAAAAATTACCTTAATTTATCTCGTTCAAGAAGTTATTCGATTTGAAAAATTAAATTCGAAGCTTTGCCAGTTTCATTTTGAGATCGAAGAAAGGAATTACAAAGTGCAAAATAATCAGCGTAAAATAAAAATTTTCTAACAAATTTTAATAGAAAATAGAAAAAATGTATTTTTTTACAAATGAGAGATTAGTAATAGATATTTTTATAATTTCACTGTAAATGCATTGCAGAATAGCAATAAGAAGACTTTAATGCTGTGTTTACAAACATATACTCAGGAACATTTCTGAATTTTTCCTATGGGGTACCCTACCTTTTCTTTCTGGGGTTAATTCATTTACACTTTTTTTATTTCAAATACTAGTGGTACTTCATATATTCTAACCATCATTTAACTGTTAAAATGTTATGAACTATTTGATCTGTACTTTTATCTATTTCTTTCTTTTTCAAATTTACTCTTCTCATTTATATTCTTTTGGTTACTAGAAAGTACAAGCAATGCTTCTTGTTTTTTAAAAGGAATTTTTAAGCCGTCATAGTCAAAGATTTCTAGAAGTTTAGATTAGTTCTTTATAAAGATTTCTTTTTCACTTCTGACAAATTGTTTTGTGTATTGTATTTTAAAAAGGCATTTGGATAAATTGAGATAAGGCAGCGTCAGCTAACATACCATCTCAGAACACCCAGTCAAGTCAGAAATATTTCTTAGAAGAAGACAATTTTACATTATATTTAAAACTATGGGACTTTTATAGAGAGATATTTTTGAATTGAATTACTTTTAGGAACGCGTTTTTAGTTAGTTATGGTTTATTTATCTGAAAAATAAACACATAAATTTTGGATTTAGTTCAGTTATATATTTTAGATTTCCTTTAGAACATATTCTTTTAGATTTAGCCCAAAATACTATGCATGCTATTTAAATATAACGCATCTTTCGTTATCAGAGTTTTCATATGCGTGGTTTAATTCGGTTAACAGAAAAAACATTTTTTTTTAATTTCCAATGGAAAAAAAAAAAAAAAAAAAAAATGACAAACTCTTATGTGACGAAAACAGTATAAAGTACACACAAGTAAAACGAAAACAATAAGAGAAAAGTCATTGTCTCTTTCAGCAAAACCTATTGTTTATTCACTTAAACAAAAGTAACTTTAACAAAATGTCTATGTAGATCTGTATACATATTGAAGTAGTATTTTTTTATATACTATGCCAGTTTCCAACCTATCGATCATTAGTCGATGAGCAGCCCAATACAGTAAAGAACGACAAAAACAATCACTAAAGGCATTGACAGTAACACAAAAAGGGATACAGTTAAGAACAGTAGGGCATATGATGAAGTATTCCTCAGTCATAGGCACACCATAGTCGCAGAGTAGGCAGATATTTGTAGCAGTCAGTCCTATTCTATACAGGTGACTCTGTTAGTACTCATGACCGGTGACAAGTCTAAAGCAGGCCACGCCGACCGCTCTAGGAAAGGGAATGGGATTTCTTGTCGAATTATTCAAAAGAGAATTCCATTTTCTCTCTAAAGCCTTCTCTCTATACAGGTTGAAACGATTGATTTAATAGAGAAAGGTATATAGCGATATTTAAATAGTATAAATAATTAATTCAGATGTATTCTTTTATGAATGAAAACAGCATTTTTAAACTTTAATAAAAAATAGGGCATTTGTATAGAAATAGATTTTCGCTTAAGCAAATTTTTTTATAGAGTAGCAAACATCATATATATTCATCTGCGCCTTAGAATACTGATTTAAAGAAACAGTATTACAAAGATTTTAAATCCAAGTTTGGATTTAAATCTTTTTTTAAAGAAAAAATAAATATTGAGAACTTATATTTTTTCCAGGAGCAAGCGCAAGAATCGAAAACCGAAGCTGAAAAAGCACTTGAAAGCAAGGACGATGTGCGAGCCGAGCTGGACGTTTTATTGGAAAAAGTTCAATCTCTTTACCTGAAATGTGGTCTCAGTGAAATGACGACCAAAGCAATGATAAAGCCTACTGAAAAAGAAGAAGGGAAAGAAGAAGAAAAAAAAGAAGAAGAAATAGATGAGGGTTTGGAAACCGATACTCCAAAATATATAGAACCCAAAGATGATTTACTTCACCTGCAAAAATTGGAACACGAGAAAATTGATGATTCGAACGCTTTAGAATTTAATGCCTTTATTGAGAAAAAGATTCTTGAGTACCTTACATTAATTGAGTATATCCGTATGAAGGTAAAGTGCCGTATATTTATATTTATTTATTTACGTTTTTAATCATAAGTAGTTGTCCTTTTCTCATGATTATAAGAATTTGAATATTCATAATAAATGATAGGGAAAATATAGCAAAATGTTTATGTGCTTCATAATATTTTTGTGTCTCAAAAAAAAAAGTTAATAAATAGATAATGATAATAAATTGCAACACATTTGGTTTGCATGGTCAATAGTAAAGAGTAACTGTTTTTACCCTTCGTTTAAAAAAAAGTTTATATTTTGTAGAAAAATTTTGAAAAAATGATGGATAAAGAGCTTTGAATTTTAATTTAAAAAAATTAGGGACACTTAAAATTTCAAATTTAAAGAAAGATAATTTTCAAGGAATAATTAAATTTTTATGAAAAAAAATTAGAAATTTCAAGGAATAATTTAATTTTAATGAAAAATATGAGAAATTTCACGGAACAATTAAATTTTAATGAAAAAAAATGAGAAATTTCAAGGAACAATTTAATTTTAATGAAAAATATGAGAAATTTCAAGGAACAATTAAATTTTAATGAAAAAAATGAGAAATTTCAAGGAACAATTTAATTTTAATGAAAAATATGAGAAATTTCAAGGAACAATTAAATTTTAATGAAAAAAAATGAGAAATTTCAAAGGACAGTTAAATTTTCTAGGAAAAAAGATATTTTTAAAAATATTTGTACGTCTACTTTTTTAAATTCTGAGACTTTTTCAAACATGTATAATTTACATAAAAACATCATGAAAATAAATCATATATGTCTTGAAAATAAATCACTATCCTTTGCATTACAGAACGAAAGAAAATATTGATTATGTTTTATTAGTTTTTATATAATTATGAAGTTGTCCCTATTGTCAGACTGCAAGGTCTTTCTAATTTAACAATAAGCAGTACCTTTATCAAATTTAATGAAAGAAGTCGCAATAATAAAAACATATTTTAATCGATTAATGATTATTATGATTCATTTATATATATTCAGAAAAATTAATGCTTCTCAGATTTCTTGAAAATAAAATAATAACTGTTACCTATAAAAATAATATATTATATCAGCGTAAATGAAGACAATGTATTATTAATATTTTTTAAAATGTGTCAGAAAATAATGAGTTATTCTAAGAACTGTGTATAAATTTAAACTGCTATCAAGAATTAAAAAAAATAACTTCAGAAACTAGTTTCTTTCTTTAAAAATCAAGATTTTTTTTCCCTTGAATGTTTAAATGAATTGCAAAACAAAAATAAACTTGCAAGAAATTTAAATCCAGGAATCTATCTTATTTTTATTCCATTAACAATTAACTAATCAAGTAATATGATTCATTGGTAAAATACCTCTGAAAGAAAATAAAGTCTTTGCTAAAAATAATTAATAGCCTTTTTTATTTTGAATTAATATCCTATCATTTTTTAAAGTAAAAAAAAAATAACCTTTTTTTTCCTCGTCCCCAAAAATTAATTTCAATTTCGTACAGAATTAAAATTTAGCTCAATTTATGATGCTGGTTTTTTTTCCAATTTGCATGCAAATATTTATAATAAATTAAGTATTTATTAATATTTTGAAGGTGTCATCTAATTTCAAATTCAGGAAACTCGTTTCTTAGGAAAGACTAATGTCACTTGAAAAGCGATGATTCTCATTAATATTAATTAGCATGTAATTAGTGTGTTTACGATTAACGAAACGTTATCCACATCATTTGTATTAACACTCTCCTAGCCTTAATTTTTTTTTTTTGTGTGTAATGTTTAAGTGAAACCCAAAATGATGAATGATGTATTTATTTATTAATACCTTAAGCATTACTTAGACAATGGACTATTAATTTTCTTAAAAGGAGAATTTGAACAAAAGAATAAAATAAAAGAGAAAAAAATGAAAATTGCTTTACAATTTAAAAAAAAAAATTGTATAAGTTTTCGAAGAATGTTACAAATTTATTTTAGTTTCTCGAAGTTAAAAAAGAAAGTTTAGGCAATTAAGGTGTATTTCTGTTTGAATTAAAAAATAATTAATCATCGAAATATGTAATTAACAAAAAAATCCTTAAAAATAACAATTATTTCTCTTTAGTTTCTCGAATTTTAAAATAAATAAAATAATTTAATAATAATTTATACTACCATTGACGATACTTCTTACTAATGGGAACTCGGCATTAACAAATTCTGAGTATAAAGCCCAATCGTATTTATATATCAATATATATGTTTAAAAATGAATATTGTTTTGACATTTTTAATTTCTCAATTTAATGCAGTAAATTCATTAATTTTTCAGTTTCATAGCAGTTTATAAAACGAGGAATTCTAGAAAATTAGTTTTTTCGCATTTTATATTGATTCTAAGGGCTATAAGAAAGTCACTATAGGTCAGAATAAATAAGACTCCTTACAGCATTTACAAATAATGAGAATAAATTATAATCGTATTAATTTGTTGTTGTTCTAATGCAACTGGCAATACAGACAGTTAATCCTTATGTCATAATCATATTAATATGTGTCTAAAAATGGAAATAGTTCTGACATTTTTAATTTCACAATTTCATGCAATAAATTCATTCATTTTTCAGTTTCATAACAGTAAAAAAGTTGTTTCTCATTTTTGCTTGTTCCTAAGGGCTATGAGAAAGCCATTAGAGATGAGAATAAGTAAGACTCCTTACTAATGGGACTGGGCATTAACAAATACTGATGATAAAGCCTAATCGTTAATTTAGTCAGCAGCTCTTGGAATTAGGGGCAAACTCCAAGTGGTTCCTCCTTCATTACTGGCTTCCTTATATTAATGACGATATATTTACAACGTATTTCAAGTGCTCTCTCAATAACATTCGCTGTTTCGTCGTTTCCTAAACTTCAGCAAACTAGGTACTAAAATTCGCTGTCCTACTCATCTGTGCAAACGCGTTGAATTTCTGCGTCATTGCGATTAAAATATCCAGAGATATAGCGATTTATCCATTTTATTCTATTTTCTGAAATTTCTGTCATTTATTCTCAAATTACTAGCATTGGCAATCACTTTACTTTTGCTATTGAAATGCAATCAAAATGTGTAAAAATATTATCAACTGAAAAAAATTTATTACTATTATTATTATTAATTAATATTTATTATTATTATTTATTAATTGTTATTATTTTTCATTAATTATCATTCTTAATTATTATATTAATATTATTATTTTTATAATTATTTTTTATTATTTTATAAGAATTATTTTTTATTATAACTGTTTTTTTTTCATTTGTAAGATCATGTTTAGTATCAATTGTTATGAGTAAAAATTTTTGAGCATTTTTAATGTTATACTATATCAATTTATTTAAATTACACTATTAATTTAGATGGATTATGTTTTAATGCAATTTTGAACACTCTATTTTGAAATAACTGAATAAATAAATAACATCTTCCTAAGAATTTCGATAATTAATTTCTAAAATGATTCAGTAAAAAAAAGTAAAATAATTATAAATAAAATTTAATGATAATAGAACTTAATGAAGCAAGTTTCTTATTTCTCATATTTCAAATTTAAAGAAGTGTTTTTAGGAAACCTATCTTTTTTTTTAAATAAAGAAGCGTTTGGTTTCAAATTAATGAGAAAATAAAAATATTTTGTAAAATTAAAATTTTTAATTTGAACTATATTTTTTTTTTACTCATTATTTTTGTTATTTTTTTATATTTAATTATAGTCAAGTTTTAGTCTTAGGAAATGAATAATTTATATTAAATTTTTTTTCTATGAAATATAATTTTAAATGTAGGTACTGATGTAAAATTATATCACCTTAAAAAATGATGTGGTTTGAGAAATTAAAACTTTTTAAAAATAAAAATATATACTTTTTAGCAAAAAACATAATTTTTTTTACAATTTTTATATTCATATTAAACCATATTTATTTTCTGAATGTCATTCTCACATTTTTGAAAAAACTTGAAAAAAACTTGGCAAACTTTTAAAAAAGACAGATGTTATTAAAACTTTTTAGATCCAAGTAAAAAAACGTTGTGAAAACTTTAAGGGTTTTTAGATAAACGATTAAAAAATGTAAGTGTTGTAAAATAAAACCATTTAGTATGAGTGTATTATTTGAAACAAAAAATATCCTCTGCTACTTTTAAATTTATTCTTCTTTCAAAATGTACTTTAAACTGTAAGTCCCCGTTTGTTTAGATTAAAGTTAGCATAAGATGACAGTTGTGCAACAAACCAAACCAAACCTCTTTCAAAATATTGTATGTAAGCTACCTTCATATTGAAGTATGCTCTTTGGTTCTTTCTGAAGATAAACATATTGATGTCATCGTTCATAATAATAAATACAAAAAAAATAACAATATTAATTGCAAAAGGAAACACTGTCGAGAACTGTAATCGTTATGCTTTGGCAGAAAGAAGATCCTTAGTGAATAGCCATAAAACGTACTAGTAATAACAGAAATTCATTAATTCAGAAATAAATTACAAAGTATTTAGCAACATAGACAACATAATGCTCATCTGCTTTTGTTAGCCCTGTGACAGAACACGGAAATGTTGTTTATTCTGAGAACCATTAGTGAATTAGAGAGAATTAACTGAAATTTACAGTAGTAATTGATTAAACACAGATTTGCTTAAATAGCTTCAACAAAAATGTCTATTATCGGTATCAAAGAGATAAAAAAAATGGAAAAAAGGGTCGCAGGAATTGCATACAATAAAAAAGTTATGAGGAGGAAATTATGTTAAATACCTCATACTATCAAAAAAATTTTACATTTTATATTCACAGATGGAATAAAATATCTTGATCCCATTGATTCCTATTTCACAATATATTCATACATTATATTTCATTCCCTATCATATTTCAAAACGAGTTATCTGAATCCTTTGAAAACAGCGGTCTGATGGTCAATTGGTTAGAGCTCTACTTACTACAAGTTCGTACAAGCTTCAAGTTCGAATCCTGGCTGTGGCATGAATGCTTGTTAAGGGTTCTAATCCACTTTATACTGTAGGTCCGGTCTAATTAGCCTAAAGTGTGCACAAAATGAACCTGAAGAGGTAAACCAAACCTCAAACCTTTGAAAAAAATTATAGCTGATGCAGGTATGACATGTATATCTTTTCAATATATCCTTGTACAGCACCCCCCCCTTCCCAATTTTCATATATGAATTGCTGTGTGCCTCACTTGATGAAAACAGCCCTTTCTGAGTTCTAAACTAACACGATCGATGATTTTTCGAAAATTGAAATGGATTAAAACAGTCCTGGATATTCTATCATAGAAAATATAGGTAACCGTATAATTCAGAAAAAAAGTCAATCAGATTTAAACTTTAAATGACTCTTTACACTCTAAACATTACGTAAGCAATTCCAAATGTTTTCTAAAATTGTGTTGTCAATCTCTATACACTGAAAATTTATTAAAATGTCTTTTTTTTTTTATTTTTTTTTTAATCCCGTTAAATATTAAAAGAAGGAAAAAAAAATAATAATGCATTCCTATGAAATGAAAGTGTAATTTAAACCATATGCTTTTAAGGGTATCAATAAATTTTAAAAAATGCGTCATTACTTAATAAATCCGAAAATTATGGTAAATATTTTTAAATTTAGAAAAATATACAACTTATCGCAATTTTCAATAATTTATTTGAGCCTTAATAAAAATAAATTGATTTTTCAAATGATATAGTATTTAAAGAACAGATTTTATGTTATTAAAAGCAGTTTTAGTGTTTGTTTAAACTACCAAATAACGAAGTCTTGAAATGTATGATTCCTTACTTAATTTATTATTGCTGTTTTGTTGCAGTAAAATTCCAGAAAAAAATTCTTTGTTATATTTGAAATAATAAGAAGCAACAGCAATACAATTATCTTTCGTTGTATTTTTTATAGTTTTCTAAATTAAATAAATTAGCCTGCTGATTAATTATTCATTGTGCAAATTGTTTCAGAATTAAATCATTAACTTCAAAGTAGTTTTCTTCACTTTGAAGCAACTAAAACCTTAACTAAATAAAGTTCATTTAAAGAATTTTTATGGAATTGATTACAATATATTTTATGCATGTTTTTGGCATACTTAATATGTAATTATTTATTTACATTTGACTTAAATTATGAACCTATTAAATGTTTTAAACAACAAATGCTTTAGAACATATGACATATTCTTTCTTATTAACATCTATGAATTTTGTTTTCCTTTCCTCGTAATGTTTATCAATGATTTTTTTTTCATTATTTTTGAAAAGGGACTGATTTTAATTGAATCTTTATCGTGTCATATTTGTGACAGAAATACACTTTTAATATAATAATTATTGTAGCTGGGAATTTATTGTTATGTTATCGTGGTCATATTTGTCACTATGATCTATGACGATCACAACTTTGTTAGTGTAATTTAGTTTTTCGATCATTAACAGATATGACGAAAAAAAAACCTTAGTGCTTCTTCCATTGCTGTTACCTGTACCTATAAACTGAAACGCGGAATTTTTTTTTTGATAACGGTGAGGGTTGGTTTCTGTTAATATATATCTTCTTCGTCTTCTTCTTCATTGGCGTAACAGCCCCATGTGCTCCTACTGCCAGATTTCGAGACATGAGATGTTTTCCTTTTAACGGGATAGGGCTATCAGCTTTATGCCCAAGGTTATACAGTCATATTATATAGAGGCCTGAGTGTCTAGCGCTCTCGCTCTCGGTCCCACAGGTGTCATGGGTGTTTGTAATGGTTCGGAACCGAGTTCAAGCCGTAAGTCTCGGTCTCATATGACTGTAGAGTGTCACAGAGCTCAGTCAGACTTATCACCCGCATCATTCCCAAACTGTACAGGGGTAACTCAGATCTAGGTACAGTGACGTGGTGAGGTGTAGTAGTAGGAGTAGTAGTAGTCATATTAGACAGGGACCTACAGTTTAAAATGGATTCCAAACCACTTCACGGCACCGCCGGGCTCAATACTGAAACCTGTGTCACTGAGCGCTAATCACTTGTCCTTTAGGCCCCTAATATATATCTACAATTATATATTCCAGTTCAACAACAGGTAATGAAAGAAAAACATTACTTGTTTAAGAGTAACTGCCTGGCTGCATTCATTGTTGTATGGGATAAAATTATTAAATTCTTACAACGATGCCTGACTGGAGATGATACTAGACACACAACCTGAGAAGACTACCCCAAATGTTTAGTTAGCATGACCTTACATAAATACAGCATATATATAGTTATGCAATCATACCAAATTTCTCTATACTTATAATGGAGAAAACAAGTAATATAAAAAAAAAAAAATTAAGCCCATTCCTACTTTTTTTCCCACTATATTGCAGAAAAGTCCTTTATAAATAATTTCCATTCATTTTTTTAAGTTTATCTGGCGCCATCTATTGGTAGATATATGTAACTTAAATCTAAAAAAACTAAAATAAATTAATTAAATTTAATTACTGAATTAATATTTGAAAATTTTTTTAACATCAGGTGTCATTCACTACAAATTCAAAAAAAAATTTATTTGTAGTTGAGTGGATGAATACAAAGTATTTTATTAACGATTGAAAATTTGAACAAGATATATATAGGGAGAGTGTGAGCTAATAGAAGGAATTGAATAAAGCATGCATAGTTATGTAACCATAAAAAAACTTCTCTATACCTTAAAATGGTGAAAACAAAGAAAAACTAATGCAAATACGATGGTTTTAAGTAAAATAATAATAATTTGTTATTTCAGGAAACTGCAAGTGACGAGACACCAGGGCCACTTTTGGGCGCAGACGAAGATGAGCCTGTAATTTCAGAAACACCCTTAGTCGAATATTTAGACACTATAAAGCCACGCTTGTTAAGGTAAGACTCATTTAAAACTCAAAGGATGAAATTAATTTGGTAGTCAAATGAGACAGTATTTACATATCCACAACCAATTATCGTGTTCAACATGTCAATCAAATCGATATATGTTTATTTTACTTGACTAGATAATCGCATATCGTGGAAAATTTATTCTGCTGTAAACTGTAATTGAATGTTTGTTGTTCCTTTTCAGAAGTAAAACAGATTTGAGGTCTATTTCTGAATTGAATCGGGTGCAAACGTTTTTACCTCTGGATCAACTGAAATCAAAAGCGATGGAAGCTATTCAGGAAATCGAGTCAGAAGAGGGTTCAGACGACGATGAATCTTCATTAAGAAGCGGAAAGAAGGCGTGAAGAAAAAAGTCTGTAATAAAAAAAAAAAAAAAAGAGTGTTTTGGAGCTGATGTTTTATATTTATTGAAATGTTATTTAATTTGTTATGCTCAAAATTCTTCAGTTTTTTTTGGTCGTGCGATACGATTTACTGCCATTGAAAATGTTTTGGACTTTGAAGTTCTCTGTTTACACATAATACAAGGATTTGAAATTTATATTTGCTGCACGAATAATTAAGTAAATGTTCATTATTATGCTTATAATTCATTATCTGCTTCATCTCTGCTTTTTTTTGCATGAATTAATTTGAAAGTAAAAATAAAAATTCTTATTACAGTCAAATATCAAATGTTTTTGTTCTTACTGTTCTTAACTGACTGTCATTCATAAATACTGTATACAGTTAAAATTCACAGTAAATAGCAATGTTAACAATACGGTGACAAAATTGTACATATGATAAAAATCTTTTTTTTAAATATTACAAGATGAAAAATGAACATTAATGTACATATAAAAATACTTATGCATATAAAAATATTTATTATATAAAAATACTTATACATATAAAAATACTTATTTAAAAAAATATTTATAAAAATAAAAATACTTTAGCATGCTTTGAAGATTGGAAAAGTTTGCATAAAATGCAATGTGTCCGGAATTACTTTGAAGGCGGAAATAAATTTGGACGAATAAATAGTTTTTGAAAAAAATAAAAATTGGTCTTTCTTTTTGGTCACAGTAGTGTGATTATATTTTTAATTTTTAATGTTATTATTTATCTAAAAGGTATTTTGGGGGGATTTATTGAAAGAAAATCATGCTAATAAGATCTCCAGGAAAAAAATTCATAGTTAATCGCTAAAAGATTAATTTTCTAGACTTCATAACCAGCATCAACTCCAATTATATTTCAGTTTATTACATAATCCAAACCAATGAAATTTTAATACAACCAACTTCATAGAAAAACAATAACCATCAAGTAAACATTATTTTATGAAGATCAAATAGAATGAATCTCTTAAATGTCATTTGTACACAGTTAAATAATAGTTAACATTTAATGACATTTATGTATAGCATATTGAAATGTTTTAGACAAAGAAATATGGACTATTTCTAGATTTTTCAAAAATAGTGTATTTTATTCCATTTTATTCTGAGTTAATATAAGAGGAGAAATTAAACGGATGGATTTAATGGAATGGAAATAGTTAATGCCAAAGGTAAAACACAATTTATACCTGACAAGAAATTAATAAAACCTAACCAAACCTAACGAGACTTTAAAATTGAAATTCCACAGAAAGAAATCTCTACGGAATGGTTAATTTTTTCATAAATATCTGGAATAATGATTGCCTAATTTTATCAAACTGACGACAATTTTTATATTTCAAGTTTTATAGTGCATAATACATTCAAGCAATGGAACAAAGTTTTAAATTTATAAGATTTATTTAGATTAAACGAATGGATTTTACTTAAAGTAAAAAGAAAATTGCTAATGTCAAAGGTGCGTCTCACATCGCTTGCAATTTCAGACCTAATCCATTGTGTCAATCCGAAATAACAAATCTTAAAAAAGCAATTCCACAGAAAGAACTTGGTTAGTTTTTTTCATAAATATCTGGAATAATGATTATCTAACTGCCGTCATTTTTTATATTTCAAGTTTTATTGTGCATAATACATTCAATCAATGAAGTAAAAGTTTTAAATTTATAAGATTTATTCAGATTAAACGAATGGATTTAAAAGGAATGGAAATTGTTAATACCAAAGATATTGACTCAGTTTATACGTGAGAAGAAATTAATAAAACCTAATAAAAACTAATAGTTTGAATTCGAAATAACGAATCTTAAAAAAGCCAATTCCATAAAAGGAAATCCCTACAGATTGGATAATTTTTTCATAAATATCTGGAATAATGATAGGATAGTTTTATGTAACTGATTACAATTTCTATATTTCAAGTTTTATTGTGCATAATACATTCAAGAAATGAAGCAAACGTTCTAAATTTAAAAGATTTTTTCAGATTAAACGAATGAATTTAATTGAATGGAAATTGTTAATGTCAAAGGTATTGACTCAGTTTATACGTGAGAAGAAATTAATAAAACCTAACCAAACCTAATCCATAGTATCAATCCGAAGTAACGAGTCTTTAAAATGGAAATTCTACAGAAAGAAATCTCTGCAGTTTGGTTAATTTGTTTCATAAATATCTGGAATAATGAATGCCTAGTTTTATCTAATTGACGACAATTTCTATATTTCAAGTTTTATTGTGCATAATACATTGAAGTAATGAAGCAAAAGTTTTAAATTTATAAGATTTATTCAGTTTAATGGAATGGAATTTGTTAATGCCAAAGGTATTGACTCAGTTTATACGTGAGAAGAAATTAATAAAATTAAGATGATTGTCCATAAGGTTCAGAATGATTCTAATTTATCTGAAAGGTACTTCTTTGGCGGCGTTTTCGAAGAAAGCCAAAGCCAAAAAAAGCCATCAAAGAAAAAGGCCGACATTTATCACTTTGAAAGACGTCTCCAAATCATTCGCAGCGTTTAACATAGAATGGCCAACACCGAGTCGAATTTCAAAACCAATCCATTACGTCAATCCGAACCAACGAGCCCTTAACAAAAAGCGAATTCCGCAGAAAAAACAATCTCGAAAAGAATGCAGTTGAATCCGGATTAGTGCTTATTAACGTCATTCTATATTTTTCCGAAGGTCTTGGGATGTTTTATCTTTTTAATTAGTCACCAGACTCAAACGGACAGAAACTAAAGCACAAAATTAAAAGGACAAGAAAGAAAAAAAAACACGAAAAAACAAAGACTACCAACCCTGCGTCATTTATTAAGGAGGTATTAAAAGGAAAAGACATTTATTTAAGGTGATCTTTAACGGTAAAAGAAGAGACAAGGCGGAAAAAATATGTTCTTGTCAAGTTGTAGTAGTTGGTGGAAGAATCTCATGTTTAATGCAGGAGGAGACGTCTTAAGGAGTGTTAAATAAAAGTGTAGCGGACGTGTTAGAAATGCTTTTTGTCAGCTCTTCTATAAAATCCAGGGATTATAACGTTGTTCTTGGATGTAAGAAAAGGGTGATAATTCATCGATTGCAGTTTCACTGATTAGTTAAAAGGAAAGTTCTAATTTCTTTTACTTATTTATCTTGATTTTATTCAAATCAAGTACAGCCTTCAAGAAATACAGGTTTACAGCTGTCGTTATTCTTTCCAGGGCAATTTATTGCAGTAATTTATCATGAATGGCACACGTTCACCTATTTAAGATTTTCTAATTTAACGTTGGATCAAAGATTTATCTGAATGTGAAAACTGTAATTGCATAATCATTCTCTCTAATTTATGTGCAAGTTAAAAAAAAAAATAATAATAATAAATATTGCTTGTATTTGCTTTTTTTTTATTTTTTAAATAATAAATATAATTAGTTTGAAGTTAATCAAGTGCATTATTGTCACTGACTTTTTTTTTATTTATCAATCTTGTTTTGTAATCCATTTAAATATGGATGCATAGTTGGAGATGAAATGAATTAGGGACAATAGCATCCTTGCAGAAAATTCACTTTTCTTTTTTCAGAATAAATAAATATGCAAATAAGTTTGCATAATGATAATGACTTGCATAGTAAAATATTTTCTGAGCTTGCAACCATTTGTTTATTTTTCCTTTCAATTCATTTGAGAATTTTCATTTATTTTCCTTAATCAAATGGGAAAAAAAAGAATTTTTTTTCTTGTTGATTGGACTTATACAGTTAGATTTTTAATAACAGTAATTGCATTTGTAATGAGGAGTTCAATTAATTATTTTTAAAGGAGCGATTACATATGGATAAAGAATCTGTATTAAACGACTTTTACTCTTAATTATAAAAACAATGCTTTTTCAAAGCACTTAGCAAAAATATTATATACGTCAGCAAATTTTATCTAATGGATTGCAAACCGTTCATATGATACACTCAATAAAATCATTTGCTTCCTTTAA